>JAJOOS010014150.1:0-48767 GCA_029582725.1 Solanum chiquidenum
AAAATAATTCTTTTTAAAAAATAATAATTTCTTTTTAAGAGTGTTATGTATTTTTGTGTGAA
The DNA here is from genome assembly GCA_029582725.1 of Solanum chiquidenum. Classification (NCBI taxonomy): domain Eukaryota; kingdom Viridiplantae; phylum Streptophyta; class Magnoliopsida; order Solanales; family Solanaceae; genus Solanum; species Solanum chiquidenum. The sequence continues at coordinate 63 of JAJOOS010014150.1, forward strand.
AAATAACCGACGAAATTGTGTTGGTTTTCTTTCTTAAAAATCACCGACAACCTAATAAAGTCAGTCGAGTTTTAACATTTTTTACTCGTATTGAAGATGAGTTTTTTTATTCGTATTGATTTATATTAAAAATTAAAAGTGAGTATTTGCGTTAAATTTAGATAGAGATGATAAGAAAAAATAAATAAGTAGTGTTATTTAATTTAATTGAATGTTTAATTAGGAAAATCAAAGAACTTTTGTCAATTTATTTTCATGCAAAAATACAGAGAAATCTCAAAAAATAATATTATTGTTTGAAAAAATTTATGTTCGTTCGCGAAAAAATAAGACATGTGCATGTTAATTTTCATAAAAAAATTAAACATTTGCGAACAAACATAAAAAAATTCAAACAATAATATTATTTTTTGAGATTTCTTTGTATTTTTGCATGAAAATAAATTGACGAAAGTTCTTTGATTTTCCTTCTTAAACATTCAATTAAATTAAATAACACTACTTATTTAATTTTTCTTATCATCTAGGCTATCTAAATTTAACGCAAATACTCACTTTTAATTTTTTATATAAATCAATACGAATAAAAAAAATCATCTTCAATACGAGTAAAAAAAGACTCTTGTTCATTGCTAATAACACTACTAAAATATGTTAAAACTCGACTGACTTTATTAGGTTGTCGGTGATTTTTAAGAAAGAAAACCAACACAATTTCGTCGGTTATTTTTCACACAAAAATACATAACACTCTTCAAAAGAAATTATTATTTTTTAAAAAGAATTATTTTTTGTTAATTTTTAATTTTTTTAACTAAAATTAACTGACATGTGTCGATTTAAAATAAGAAGTTGCATTTGAAGAATATATATAAAATAAAGAAATCATAAAAATAGTATTTCGTGTTAAAATGGAACAAAGCTAAGTTGGAGTGCCAAAATGAAAAATAGGGCCAAGTTTAAGGGGTTGTGTATGTGTTTGGCCTATATTATATCACATAATTAACACAGAAGGAATACAAGTTGAATGATGACTCCCAAAGCGGATATTTATGCACTTGGCTTAGGGGTGTGCAAAAATTAAACCGATCGATAAATCGAATAAAAAAAAAGTATTATTGGTTTATTGCTATTAGGTTAACAAATTTTTAATTATTTTATTTTAAAAAATTATCGAGTTATCGGTTTGATTTTTTTTTTTTAACCCAATAAGACTGTAGTACTTTACTACTTTACCCACACATAAATTTAATTGTTAACCTCAATACCTTACTGGTTACTGTCTTTTCCCTTTAGCCTTCAATTCACACCACTTTGAGTTATAACTTAATATTATACAAAACGTCAAAATCTAAAGTAAGAACCCTATTCCTCTTAATATATCTTTGTGATACACCTACATAAAAAAAAATCATGTTAACTGAGTATTAATGTTTCTATTTTATGAGCATTTCTAAAAGAGTAAATTTTAGGAATAGCAAATATAAAAATCATATTATTGTTTTATAGCTACAATTTTGCTATTTACGAGCATCTAATTTGTATAAATCGTGTGTTTGTGTCTATGAAAATTGTGTTTGTATATGTATATGTTCTTTGTGTTAGGCTAGAGTGGCGAGCAAGATGAGGAGAGAGAGGAGAGAGGCGATCGAGCGAGGGAAAAGAGTGGGGAGAAGTGAATTGTATATGTATATCGGTTAGATAATTATATATATGTAACTACTATGTATATGTATTAATGATTGTGTTTGTATATTTGCATAAAAGTTGAATTTGTATATAATTGAATCGAGTTCATATACAATTGAATCAAGTTAAAACATTTGTATTTGTTTATCAAATCTCTCTCTCGCTTTATACAAATACAAATTATACATTGTATTTGTATAAAATGAGAGAGAGAGAGGCAAAAGAGATCTGCGCAGGGAAAGTTTTCTATTAGTATAATTATAGGACGGATATATATATATATATATATATATATATTTGTATTTGTATATACAATCTCTCTCGCTTTATACAAACACAATTTATACATTTGTGTGTATAAAAGTGAGAGAGGTGAGGGAAAAAATTGAGAGTAGCGAGCGAGATTCAGGGGAGAGAGGCGAGAATGACAAAGTGCTTGTTACAAATTAAAATTAAATGAAACTGTAGCTTGAACATTTATTTTGAGTTAATAATTTGCTATAATGCACAATTTTGCCCTACATAAATTCAAACTGAACCAACGGCATGCCACAACTTAGCCCGATAGTTGGGCTATTAAAAGGGACTGCTTAGAGGAAAATATGGGCCTAACATAGCTTCTCGGCCCATATAAGTTAATTGTCTTAGGCCACTCCCAAAGTATGAATGACCCAAAGTACGAAATCACTGCAACTCAACCAAACACACCCTTGTTTCTTCTCTCCGATACCGAAAATGCAGGCGACCGTGCGCCGTCCGGTCATCTCCTTTCTCTTCTCTTCACTATATCTCCGCCGTATATCCAGCTCCTCCTCCGCCGATCACCACCCCAAAACCCTAACATCTCCGCTGCCGTTCTCCGATGAGCTCCCAGTCCCTATCCCTCGGACCCGAACTCAAACTCCATTAGAGAAACAGTTCGAATCATGGATCAACAATCTCAAACCCGGGTTCACACCAGCTGATGTAAACGAAGCCTTGAAAGCCCAAACCGACCCGGACCTTGCCCTCGATATCTTCCGATGGACAGGCCAACAACGGGGCTACAAGCACAACCATGTCACTTACTTAAACATGATTAACATTGCAGTCTCAAGTAAGCGTTATCGCGTTGCGGAGACTTTAGTCGAGGAAGTTCTCGCCGGCGCTTGCCCGCCGAGCCTCCCTCTGTACAATTCCATGATTAAGTTTTGCTGCGGTCGTAAATTCTTATTTAATCGTGCATTTGATATTTACAAGAAAATGACTAAATGTGAAGATGCTAAGCCGTCATTAGAAACTTATAATTTGTTGCTGAATGCTCTTCTCAGTAAATTTAATAAGTTACATGTTTGTTACGTGTATTTACATTCTGTTCGATCGTTAGCGAAGCAAATGAAGTCTTTTGGGGTGATTCCAGATACATTTGCATTGAATATGATAATCAAGGCTTACTCTAAGTGTCTGGAGGTTGATGAGGCTATTCGTGTTTATCGTGAAATGGGCTTGTATGGATGTGAGCCTGATGCGTTTACCTATGGCTATATAGCCAAAGGGTTGTGTGAGAAGGGAAGAGTGAATCAGGGGCTTGAGTTTTTTAAGGAAATGAGGAACAAAGGGTTTATTCCGAAAGGATCTACTTATATGATACTGGTTTGTAGTCTTGCTTTGGAGCGTCGCTTTGAGGATGCCAGTGAGGTGGTGTTTGATATGTTGGATAATTCGTTGTCACCTGATCAGCTTACTTATAAAACAATGATGGAAGAATTGAGTAGGGAAGGAAGAGGAGATTATGCATTTGAACTTCTTGAAGAATTTAAGAAGAGGGATAGTTTAATGAATGAAAAGACTTACAAGTCTTTGTTGAATACTTTATATTTTCTTAATAAGGACTAGTATCTACTTTGATATATTTATGTTTTCAATATCGATCAATTGTCTTTTGGAAGTACATCTTTTGCCCGCCTGATGAATGAGATGTTGTTTATCAGCAATAAGATTCAGTAACGCCATCAGCAATTAGAATCGGAAAGGCTAGTCTTGCTGTTCAGAATCATATTTTTCCAGCATAGGTGAAGAAATTTTACTAATCCTTGTCCATTAATTTGCATGTCTTGATAATGATTCAACAAAGCTGAATCATGCTCACTATGTAATTGAGAGCTAAGTTGCTCAGACTCTTCAAAAATGTTGCTGCACCTGTGTTGATCCTTCAAAAATGCACTATTTTGAAGGGTCCAACACGCACCCGATGACATTTATGAAGAGTCCCAGCAACATAGATTGAGAGGGCTGCAAGTCTTCTACATGCTTCATTATGAAGTTCGGTTTAACCAAGTATCTTTTTCCACATTGCACCTGTGCAGATGGTTCATTTTCACTTTGCAGTGCTGGAAAGTCTTGAGTTGCTGATTCAGTTGACTACAAGGACAATAATTCGAGGAAATGGGGTGTGATTATTCTTTGGCAGATGGATCTCAAACTAATGCTAAGTAGTTTCCAACTGTTTGGAGCTGTGAATCAGACACTAAAATGGAGAAACACTTCATTGAACAGTGATTGACAGTAATTGAAGAAAAAGTCTGGCCACTGGGATATCGTTATGTATTCAAGCTGAAAATAGTGTTGGGCATGGAATGACTGTTTGAAGCGAAAAAGAGCCCGTAATCTCATGGTGCTGATTGGTCCAGCCAAACAGTTGATATGTTGGATACTTGTTGCTCAATGCTTCCATCATGCCAATTGCATAGTTGAAACTTGAGAGTTGGCTAAATCATGAAGTGTTTTGCATCTGCACGTGAATTGGTTTCTTGCTGCACATAATCAATGAGACCTCAACTTGTGATTGAAATATAATAGTTGTTGTAGTAGGCTTACTTGGATGTCTGTTCTGTCTAATCGAGTCTGTAATACCTCTTGACAAAGTTCAGACTCCAAATTACTAATGAAACATATTTTTCAATTTGTCTTTTGGTTACTTGTATACACTTGCTGTTGGTGTTGGGAAGTGACAATTGTTCTATTACAAACTCCAATCCTGTAAACGTAAGAACTATTTTGGAAGCTCATCCAGCAATGGTAAAGTTAACTAAAGACAACGAAGAAGGAAATCGAACACTCTCTATTTATGTTACTTGGTCTTGGAATATCAGCTTTTATTTTTATCACAAAACATAATTTAGGCATTCAAATTTAAACGTTTTAATCTTAATGAAAACAAATGAGAGGACTAAAACACCAGAACATCCATAAGAGGATTTTATGTTTTCGAAACAAAAGAACAACTTTCACATATAGCAAACATAAAAATCATATTTGTATGCTATAACTATAATTTGCATAATTGCGCTCTTATGTTTGCTATGGCTATTAATATGTATATTTCGTTATACATATACAAAAGAAGCAATTGTATAATCTGTTTCAGTATACATATACAAAAGAATCAATTGTATAACTGTGTTTGTATAAAGCGAGAAAGAGAGAAAGATAAAAGAAAACTGGGCAGAGGAAAATCTGTATTTGTATAATCATAAGTGTATAGGATGAAAATATATGTATTTGTATTTGTATATACAATTTTCTCCCATTTTATACAAACACAAACGCAATTTATACATTTGTGTTTGTATAAAGTGAGAGTGACGAGCGAGATCTGGGAGAGTGCCGAGCGGGATCTGGGAGAGGGGAGAGAAAAGATGTAGATATACAATTTTCTATCGCTTTATACAAGCACAAACACATTTTTTACATTTGGTTTGTATAAAGTGAGAGAGGCGAGGAGAGACTGCCCAGCGAGAAATGAGAGTGGCGAGTGATAAATTCAGAGAGAGAAGCGAAATGATAGCAGTTTGCTACGGATTACAATTAAATCAAACTCTGATTATAATATTTAATTTGAATTAATAATTTGTTATTTTATACCATTTTTTTAATTTTTTTTTAATGTTGGCCCAAATTCGGCCCATTTCATTTGCCATCTAACTTAAAACTTTAATTAAAGATCAGCAGTTGGATTAATAAGAATTTAGACTAGGTCCCCCACTTTCCAATAATTATTATCTAAATTTAAGAATTACTAGTAATATATTGGTTATCTAAATTTAAGATATCTGGAAGAATCCTGACCCTTCGTCACGCTAAAGTTCTCTCAAAAAAACTTGGAACACTCTAGAACCTAAACCCTTTCTTTTCACACTATCTATCACACCATTTAAGCCTCCATCTTCTTCATCTCCAACACGCCATTATTTGCTTTAACTGAGCTCGGTTCTATCAATCAATCAATTTTCTTTGTGTGAGTGCATATTGTGTTTGACGGAAAAATGGACGAGGATTTCGGTATTCCACCGGTAGAGGGAATGGACGAGGACATGGATCTGCCGGATGACAGTTCGACCATGAAAGTAGGCGAGGAGAAGGAAATTGGAAATCAGGGATTGAAGAAGAAGCTTGTTAAGGAAGGTGAAGGCTGGGATACTCCTGAGCCTGGTGATGAAGTCGAAGGTAATTAGTTTGCATATGAGATTTGTTTATGTTAATGTATTTTTTGTGCTTGCAATATTGTTTTGATTAATTAATTGCAATTGTATTATCTGCTGTTAATTAGTATTTTGCGCTCGCTAGGCTCGTGGATTGATTCTGAGCTCATTTCTATGACTTTTGGATTATTTAATTTGCATTTGTTTCATCTACTCTGCGGTAAGCGTGATTTTGTTCGTGTTATTTGAGCTCACGTTGGTTTTTGCATTCTCAGTTCATTATACTGGAACTTTGCTTGACGGAACCAAGTTCGATTCCAGTCGCGATAGAGGGGACCCCTTCAAGTTCACTCTCGGTCAAGGTTAGTGAATGTTCATTAGCTTTTTGTATTTGCTTGTTAATGGTTATTAAATAAACTTAAGTGATTTGATAAAACAAATGAAAGCTTGATTGCTCTTATAGCACCAGTATAGATGATATGAGATTGGGGAGCCTGTTTCCTCCAAGGGCTTAGTAAATATATAACACGTAAGTCTTGTTCTTTAGTTTAAAGTAGGATTTAGCTTGTCGAGAAGGCATGAACTTCACAACAGTAAATATTTTATTACGAGAATCTGAAGATGGGGTGAAGCTGTTCTCACTAGCACTTTATAGCTCCTCTGAGATTTTCTTCTTGTTTCCTTAGAGGATGATTCATTGTCTTTGGCATTCCAAAGTAGATTTCATTCTCTGATATCTGTGTAATTAGCATTTGCACTAGATGAATTCGATTTTGCTTCAAGATTAAACAGATATGCTGATGCTTTTTATTTCCTGATAGGACAAGTCATCAAAGGATGGGATCAAGGTATAAATACAATGAAGAAAGGTGAAAATGCTATTTTCACCATTCCTCCAGAGCTTGCTTATGGAGAGAGTGGTTCTCCTCCAACTATCCCTCCAAATGCCACTCTACAATTTGATGTTGAGTTGCTATCATGGGTTAGTGTAAAAGACATTTGCAAGGATGGTGGAATTTTCAAAAAGATACTCACAGAGGGGGAGAAATGGGAAAACCCGAAAGATCTTGACGAAGTATTTGGTATGTATTATCATTTTCAAATCACAAGGGACTATGCTATAGCTGTTTGGAACATAAATTGAGCATCTTCTTTTGTCTTCTGTAATTTAGTCAAGTACGAAGCTCATCTCGAAAATGGCACAGTGGTGGGTAAATCAGATGGGGTGGAGTTCACTGTTCAAAATGGTAACCTTTGACTTCTTATGCCCCACAATGTTCTATTAGGTAAAAAAAAGATTGTAGTTTTGTTCTGACATCCTTAATGGAACAGGTCATTTCTGTCCTGCTCTTGCTAAGGCTGTGAAAACTATGAAGAAAGGTGAAAAGGTCCAATTGACAGTGAAGCCGCAATGTAAGTGATGCTTGCTAACAAGTGACTGTGTAATCATCTGCCGATAAGAGGGCTGTTGTTAATAAGTCTGATTTGTTTGCTGCAGATGGCTTTGGAGAGAAAGGAAAACCAGCCTCAAGTGATGGAGGAGCAGTTCCACCTAATGCCACATTACAGATCAACTTGGAGTTGGTCTCGTGGAAAACTGTTTCAAATGTTACTGATGACAAGAAAGTATTGAAGAAGATCTTGAAAGAAGGGGAAGGATATGAGAGACCCAATGAAGGAGCTGTTGTTAAATGTTAGTTTATCACAGGAAAAATTCTTTAGTTTGTGCTTGTAAGTTACATGAATACTATGATATCTGAGGGTTGTTTCAATTTGCATACTGCAGTAAAACTGGTTGGCAAGCTGCTAGATGGCACAGTCTTCACAAAGAAGGGCCATGATGGGGAAAATGAAGACAACCTTTTTGAGTTTAAGACAGATGAGGGTACGACTCCGAATACATTGTTCCAACTACAGAGATCTTAAATTGTGATTTTCCCTGGTCTTTAATACTTTAACTAGTATTGACTGAGCTCTAATTTACCCTGAACAGAACAAGTAATAGATGGGCTGGACAGAGCTGTCATGACAATGAAGAAGGGTGAAGCGGCGCTGCTTACAATTGCACCTGAATATGCCTTTGGTTCATCTGAGTCAAAGCAAGATTTAGCTGTTGTTCCTCCTAATTCAACTGTGCATTATGAGGTTGAGCTTGTTTCTTTTGTCAAGGTATATGATGCTTTCTTTCTTTTTATTTTCTAACCTTAGCTATATGTCACTGTTCTCTGGATCTATACTTGGAATCATATACTCTTGTTGGTGGCCTGCAGGACAAGGAATCATGGGATATGGATACCCCAGAGAAAATTGAGGCTGCTGGCAAAAAGAAAGAAGAAGGGAATGCACTGTTCAAGGCTGGTAAATACGCAAGGGCATCTAAGAGATATGAGAAGGTAGATACGTGGCTATTACTGTGTTGTTTAGAACTAGAATAGTGGGTCTTCTGTCTGTGAAGATCGAGATGCAATTGTGATGTGCCAGGATTACCTAACTGTACATTTTAACAAATGCAGGCTGCTAAATTCATCGAGTATGATACTTCCTTCAGCGAGGAGGAAAAGAAACAGTCTAAAGCATTGAAGATCACCTGCAACTTAAATAATGCAGCTTGCAAGTTGAAATTGAAAGATTACAAGCAGGCCGAGAAACTGTGTACCAAGGTATAGGACTTGAAACCTAGAAATCCACCCCCTTAAAAAAGTACTCATCCTTTTTACTTTCTTCTTAAGGATTATTTGTGTGAGCTGTAGGTGTTGGAACTGGATAGCGCAAATGTCAAAGCTCTTTACCGCAGAGCTCAAGCATATATGAACATGGCTGATCTTGATCTGGCTGAATTTGACATTAAGAAAGCTCTGGAGATTGATCCTGACAACAGGTATACAACCAAGTCCATTCTATACTATACCCAAGCTGTCATATTTGTCAGTTATGATGCTGAAGCTTGTTCGCTAATGTGATAATCAAGGGATGTGAAGCTTGAGTACAAAGCTCTAAAGGAAAAAGTCAAGGAAATTAACAAGAAGGATGCAAAGTTCTATGGAAATATGTTTGCAAAGTTGAATAAGCAGGATGCAGCAAACTCGGCTGTAAGTGGCAGACTTTATAACCCCTTGACTTTGAGCTTTACTTCTTGTTCTTTTATTGACTCACTCATGGCTTTTGTTTCATGTAGAACTCTGCTGCCAAGGAACCAGAACCGATGAGCATAGATAGCAAGGCATAACTTTAACTCAGACATGACATAAAAAGGATCAGCATCATTTTCTTGACGGTTTCGATGAGATGTCATATATGCCATGGAGTCGTGATAGTTGGATTTTAGGAAATGGTGTTTGCTGAATAACCTGACTGTAATTTCTGATTTTGCATTGGTATTGATGGATTCAACTGTAACAGAATTTCATCTGGCATCGTTGGTGTTCCAATCTTTTACTAGTTATTATGTGTTGTCCTTTTGTTGAGAAGACTTAATGAAAAGGTCATTTGAATTGCTGTAGAAAAATAATCAGTTCTTGAATTGCAAGCAAATGCCGTCTTTCTAGAAATAATGATTGTGAGCAATAATAGTAATAATTATGAAACGTAAGAAAGGTGGGATTCAGACAAAATAAATGAAATGGAAGAAATCTTTCATGCTTAAGACATGAAATGGAAAGGCACATCCATTGCGTACTTTTTGTTTTAACCGGTGTGTATGAGCCACAAGCCCTGTGCACTCCTTTTTTCTTTTAATACTAGCTATCAATAGTTATGTTCTTATAATTATTATTATCTTTTACTGTTTTGTACTAAGTTTCTTTGTTTACACTTTACCAATCAACGGAAGAATCATAATTTTCGAAGTTTAATAAGTTAAGTACAGTCATTTTGCTGCACGTTGACTGTCTTCTTTAGTACTATCTGCTCATCCTCCCTATTGAAGGTCTGGGGATGATAAGCCATAACAATTGTGTCGGACCTCATAAGAGAAAGAGGTAAGGTTAATATGTACATTCATCCCTCGAGACTCTATTTGTGAAACTTGTATATATATTTCTTTGGACACTCAATTTATAAAATTGTATTGGATATATTATTATCGTAATTAATTCAGTTTCGACCTTAATTTCTACACATGCATATAAAGTCAAAAAATAAAAATGATATGAACGACTTTTGTATTGAATCAAGATGCAAGATCCTAGCCCAAGAATGAAAAGCCCAAAAAAAGTCAAAACTACAGCCCAGCCCACATCTTTTAAGGACTAGGCTTGTCCATTCAAAGTGTTAGGGTTTTAGTTCTCTTCGTTCAAAGCGGAAGAGTGGTGTGAGGGAGTGCGGCTTAGCTATCAGTAACCATGGGTATGAATCTAAACCTGCTACTTCCTTCTTCTCTACGCTAATTTCATCTGCAATTTGACGGAAAAACAGACAGTTTTTATTAATTTTACTGATTTATTCATGAATATGAAGGTATCTCACGAGACTCTATGCACAAAAGGCGTGCCACTGGTGGCAAGCAGAAAACCTGGAGGAAGAAGCGAAAGTTAGTGCTACTGCCTCTTTTTCTTTTGCCTGAATATCTCTCTATCTATATTACATTGATCTTTCGTTATCCCTTATTGTGCTCCTATCGCTCGATTATTTGTCGTGATTATGAGTACTAGGTGTTTATTCTTTAAAAATACATTGAAACACATTGTCTAACTAGTCCATGTAGTGTACGAATATATTTGTGAGTAAGCGGTTATCTCTGGTGTTAGGTTTCTGAGTAGAGTATTAGTTGAAGATTGATATTAATATCAGCAAATTGGAGCAAATGTTGGGATAGTTGTAAAGAGAAATGACTTCAGTGCATAAGCAAGGAAGTTATTTATTATTATGATGGTTAATTTACCAAATATCTAAAAATAACTTCATTTCCGAGAATTGAGCCAGATTCCTTTGCTATTCTTAATTGTTGTTTCTAATGAAGTAGTAGTAACTACAGTAGAAATTGCTATAGAACTTGCACTCTCCCTTGTGGAATTAGTGAATTTATTGGTAATTTTGCCAGGGTAATATTATTATGATTTGGTGATCTATATCAATCAAACAGGTAACTCTTCCAAGATTATTTGGGGTCAGTGATAGGAATTAATATTAGGTTTTTTTCTTAAAAAAATATTATACATGGAAAGTGAGGAGAACTGGGAGAGGGGATGCAAAAAGGTAAATCTAATTCCCACCTAAATGGTGGAGGTTTGGGGTACACATTGGTGAGCTACCCTTAATCCCGAATAATTAGCATTAGATTAACTAAGATAGTGGAAAATATAATCTGCATTTGCATAAATTGAATTGATGATTATGACAGGAATGAAAATAGAGGACATAAAATACTTGCAATGAAATGACTGCTTTAAAAATTATTGTTAGCATAGTCGTGCGAAAAATTTGTTGAAAATAAACTATGTTGTTGTGAGGTTGTAATGGAAAGACTGATTGGGAAAGCTACTGACTTTGTGTGAATATGCTTTTCTTATTCTTAAAGGTATGAGCTTGGCCGTCAGCCTGCTAATACTAAGATCTCAAGTAACAAGACAGTCAGACGCATTCGTGTTCGTGGTGGCAATGTTAAATGGAGGGCACTAAGATTGGATACAGGAAATTATTCATGGGGTAGTGAGGCTACCACCCGTAAGACTCGTATCCTTGATGTGGTCTATAATGCCTCAAACAATGAACTTGTTCGAACACAGACTCTTGTCAAGAGTGCAATTGTTCAGGTTGATGCAGCACCCTTTAAACAGTGGTACCTCCAGCATTACGGTGTTGAGATTGGTAGGAAGAAAAAGGGGGCTGCTGCTAAGAAGGAAACTGCTGAGGTAGCCAAATTTTGTTATCTTTACTTCCATACTTGGTTAACATCATTTGACGAGTAGTTGTTGATTCCTTTCTTTCTGGCTTTCACAGCTCTTTCATTTTACTGTACAATCATAATTCATTATATGCTGCGAATTCTTCATCACGACTGTAATCTGTGATTGTTTTGACATTTTTTGGAGTTTGGACATGATGTCTAGTTATGATCAGAAATAACTTGCTCAAGATTGAGAAAGAATTGATAAAGATAGAAAATGTACGAGTCGAAGGGAAAAATAGGTCTTATTGAGGATACTTTGACCTCTAACAATGTAGCGAAGGTTGTCTTTTACATAGTTTGATCTCTCGTCAGTCACATTCTACTCTATCGAAATAAGTCTATTTTTCCTAATTTACCAACTACTGGCGTATTTATTCAATTTATTTGAACTGTTCAACTCCAGCAACTAATGTATTCCACTTTTATAATAGTATCTCCCATTTTTATATGTTGAGAATCTGAAATGTGATTATTTCTTTTGGTTGACACATGGCAGGAGGGAGAAGGTGCTGCTGCTGCTGCTGAGGAAACTAAGAAGAGCAACCATGTACTCCGAAAAATTGAGAAGCGTCAGGTGGATCGCAAACTTGATTCTCACCTTGAAGAACAATTTAGTTCTGGTAGACTATATGCCTGCATCTCATCTCGCCCTGGTCAGTGTGGCAGAGCTGATGGGTAAGTTCTGCATTGACAACCTTGCTTCCCGGCCCTAGACTCGTGAGATTGTTTTTTTGCATCTGTTCCCACTGAAGTCATGATCTTTTTATTGCAATTGACAGGTATATCTTGGAGGGCAAAGAACTTGAGTTCTATATGAAGAAACTACAGAAGAAGAAGGGCAAGGCTTCAGCTGCTTAGTTGGAGCTCTTTGAATTTTGAGACTAATTTATATGTTTTTTTCCTTTTTCCTATTAAACAACTTCGTTTTGTGAGGATATTTTTCTATATGCAGTATTCTTTAATCTTACGATGAGTGACATTGATGCCTGGACTTCGTTTATTGTTGGCATTCATTACTTGTTTCAGCTTATTCTGAATTTTTGTTTGCCATGTAAACATTCGCCGCAGGTCGTTCTGGCTGAATTAGTGTTGCTTTTATTTCAGTGATCCGTTTGGGTTGGTTTCCTAGCATTTTCAACTATAAAAATCATTTTTAGCATGTTTGGACATCAATTATTATTCCGATATTTCCAAGTATTTTGAGCCATTGTATCGTGGTCCAATGAGATAGGTTTCTCCTTGCATACTAGATATCAAATGCTATTCACTTAGTTTTTGGTCCCTTGAATTTTGTTACTACATGTTTATTATGCTTTAGTTATAGTTCTATTTTATTGTGGTTACTGATTAGTTGAGTCTAGGATTTATGAAAATAGTCTTTGTACCTTCATGAGAAAGGGATATTGCCTTTCTTTCAACTTTTAAGCAAGCTAAAGTGAAGAACGGATTTCAATGACCACCAAAGTCAATCACACATGCACAACAACATATCTTCAAAGGATCTTAATAGTACGCTCAGACTGACTATAGATGATCGGAGTAGAGGTTGTAGAAGTCAGTTCCGATCTAGGTATTCGCGGAGTGTTATGTTGGGGGTACCGAATACTCTGAGAACTAGTTATGAGACAGTTTTTGTTAAAGGGAATTGAAAGATATTGGCCTTGGTTCTTGGATTCTCTTCTTTTTTGCCATTATAAATTAGTGGAATTGAAGATACCTAAATCCACCAGCTTTGTTGCCAAACTTGTAAGCAACATAACTTGTCCAACATCAAACGAGGAAACACGACCATGAGTGAATGCTAACAACCTCTTTAGTTGTGACAAAGAGAGCATGATGTTGACATAGACAAAGACATCCTAACAATTTTTCAATCAAATATAAAAGAACATCCCACTACAAATTCACTTCCAACTACACTATCATTGCCTTTTTCTACCTAGTTGGGTAAATTAATTGATCCTTAAGTCTTAAATTTTCATCATCAACCCTCCCCAAATCTTTTACAAGTACGTTTTTCAATAAAGTTTGCTTATTCTAGATCAATATCAATAACAAACATGTTATTGGTCCCTACTTTGCTCATTCACAATTACTACAACAAGAAAGTCGTCCCTATTCCTTCAGGAGGGGTTTATTATACACTCCACAACTTTTCTATGTTATGGTCCTTGAAGACTGAATTTAGCCGCCCACTCCACTTTCGAGATTGGTTGAGTCTCAACATACTAAAGTAAATTTCATAGGATGCAAAATGGTTGTGGGGGAGACCAACTATTTGGTGATTTAGTTTGTAATTTTGAGTCCTAACTATTTTATGTCCTACAAAAAGCCATCAAATTTGCGTCAGTGTCTATTCACCTCAATCTGTCTAAACATTCTTTTCTTGATAAAGACTTAACTTTTTTTTTTTGCTGGTCATTTTCACTTTAATCGTGCCCAATTACCTTTTGATCCTTGTATGAAAACCATTATCACAGTTTGGCACATGATTTTGACAATGTAACTAAAAGCACTTTGAATTAAGACTAATAAATAACTAGGTTATTCACATGTTTTATGTCTCAATTCATTACTTAGTACTTTACAAAAACACTCAACCATTGATATTTATGTTGACTTTATAGATCACTAATTCATTTTTCTAATATAATTATAAGAGTTTTAATGGCCAATATATTGAAAGAATGGGAACATGGAAATAGATTTGATGTCAAGGGAGACTCTCTGTTTCAATTGTTATGTTTAAGTTTTACGCAACACATGATAAACAAGAGTAGATTTAATGTGCAAATTATGATGCATGTAAATTCATGATACCTGTTAAACTTGATATTATTTGCTGGTTCTCACGCTTAAAAAGTTGAATATTGTGTGTGATTGAATGCTCAAACAACAGAGGTTCAATTTCTACTTAATAATTTATTTATTTTTCTTTAATGTTCCACCTATGATCTAGAAATTCTAGATTCATTTCTAGTCATAAAAGGATTGGTCGTCCTAATGAAAGGGATGCTCTCGTTTTAATCTCTACATGAAATACATTGTATAATCCTTTTATGCGTTCATCTACCTTTTAGCTATAAATATATAAATTCTCATTTGTAGGCAACATGTTCAAGAATAGCTGTAACCATTTTGAATTACAAACAAGTCAATTGCCAACACTATTCTTTCCATTTTCACTAATCCTTTTTTCCCTATGTAATGTAATAATTTACTTTGTAGGGTAGCCAATTAAGTTAATCTTTTAGCAATTAATGGTATACTTTGCATTGGACACCCTCACGTCTCAGGCGGATACACAATTTAAATTTTAAGAGTTTCACCTTTAAAGATTTTAATATTAAGGCAATTATAATTTATATCTACTATTTATTAAAATTTTAATGAACATTTACATCATTTATGTTCCGCATTAAAAATACTGAATTCAAATAAATCAGATCAAAATATACATCCATCCTTGTATTCCAAATTTACATGCAAGCTAGGAATTTGACAGAACCTAATACCTTTAACTCAAATGTTATAATTACATTGAAGAATTTATTTATTATTAATAAATAATTTATTCAGAGTCCAAAAAAAGTTATGACTGGAATTTCTTTGACTACTTCAGTAAAAAGTTAAATGTGTCGAAACAAAGAAACCACTGATGCACTAAAGTAACTTTATTCTTTTTGCTTTTTGATTATCATGAAATAATTTATGAGAGTTTGCTTCTTCTTTTTTACTGTTTTTCGAGGGGTTTAATTAAATAAGGGATCACATCACATATTATGAGAGATAAATTATTTTCTATTAGACAGTTTTATGTCTAGAGCTCGAACTCAAAATTTTGATTGAAAATGAACAATATTTATCACTCTATCACGATCGGTTGTGGTCCTTACTGCTGTATTCTTAAAAAACAAGGAATCTTCTGGATTAATAAATTTCAGATTGGAAACAGCCAAACAGAAATGGAAAAAGAAATACATATGTTATTTGTCTTTACTTAGCCAAAAATAAACATTAGATTAAGAACAAACATCTAAGTCCTGTCCAGAAAATCATAGTGAAAATTTTCTTTAAAAATAGTAATCTAAATCTTGAAAAATAATATTATTGGAATTATTTGATATAATTAATAGTGTGAACACTGATCTTCTCATTTTTTTGTGTGGCTGGGGACAAGTCTGTCGGTCTTAATATTTTGAAATATAATTAGCAAAATATTATTATGTACTAATTTACTATAATTTATTTTAACAATAGAAAACAAAAGAGAAAGAAGATTTTTTATTTTTTGAAAGAATCTTTCTTATTAAAAAAAGTTAAGGCTGCAAAGCAGAAATATTTTGTTAAACACAATTTTTACTAGTAATAACTTTCTTCTATCAAATGATTAAATCTTTAATCTATCTTTTTCTATGGTATCTTTCCACTACTTTATTTAACCTTTTTTCTTGTTCACTTAATTATTTTTGGATTAGTTGGAAAATTAAAGTCCTTTAATTCAATAGGTCTAGTCAGAATCTGACCAATTGCCAGCCTGGGATTCAACTTATAATAATATTTTTATTAAGAAAGTTTGTAAGAATAGGCTTATGATTTTTTTATTTTTTAATTATTGAACCTTTTAGCACTGTAAATCAGAAGAACAGAAACTTCTCTATCTGGTTAATCTATTGAAAGTTAACCACTAAATACACGACTAGTCAAAAGAGGTTCAACATTTATTATATACACAAATAATTTTTGTCATATATAAATAGTATATCATTTCCATCGAAGGGGTTCACAAATAATTTTTGTCACTAATACAGCTGGTTACAACATACTTAACTTAATAATCATAAATGTTGAAAATTTTCTGATTTAATCACTGTTTAATTTGACACCTACCATAAGCAAATCTCTTGGAAGATTTGGGATTTGGGATATATCTTGTCAATTGATATGATTTAACCAAAAGAACACTAATGGACAATTATTTGAATAATTTAAGCTTGTAATAATCTCCATTTTTAATTGATTTACAGAGAAATACTCACATCTTACATGAGATGATGTTAACATTATACAGTAAATACTATAATAGCTCAGCAAGAGCAAAAATTAGAATTCTCAAATTAATTATAGATTACAATAAGTGGGGAAATAATTCCCTTAATGCTAATCCTAATCTTGTTGATTAACAATTTCTGAAGCAGATTAAACTAAAAATCTATCTGCTTATATACAGCAGTCTCTTTCTCCTGTGTGGGGACCTTAATTTGTGGACAAATGAATGGTGATTACATCTTAATTTTCATGTGAGATTCAGAATTAGGCACTGCATCAGAAGAAACAAATATATTAATCACAAATTAAGGTTTTCTCCTCATTATCAGCTAAAATTCATTGTATAAGTGCACATATTATAAGGGTCGATAGCGGAATACTGCGGTCCGCACTATCTAAAGGTCACTCGAGTGATTTTACTACGTTGAATGATTTTTTGAGATATTTACTCTAGTTACGATAGAAAGTGCGGACCCCCAATTATCATAGCTCCCCCCACCCCTCAAAAAAAATACTTTGCTTCCCCTTTTCTTACCAGGGAATGTCTGTGACTGCAATATCAGATCTTGGTTAGAGTTCTGATTAAATCCCATCTGGACAATGCTTTGGAGATCATCCTCACAGATTGTGGGAAGCTGGATAATGAACTCTAATCAGAAATTGCCAGTAGAAATATCGAAATTCTAGTACTTTTTATAACATAATATTGGACGGAAATGAGCTTAAATGGAGCGATATAGTTAGTTAGGATTCATATAACCGACAAATTGTTAAAAGGTTTATTACCTGAGCAAGATTTTCACCATATCCATCTACTGGGAACACATGTTGGTGCAAAGAACCAGTTGGTTGACTTATCTGAAACAAAGGAAAAATAACCCCATGAAATTCCATTTGAATGTAACAAGGAAGTCATTCATTGATATATATCAAACACTTACTTCTTTATGAAGGAGACTATCTATGTGAAAATCCATTCTTGGGTTCACTGAAGCCAACTTCATAGACAAGAACTACAAAATATTGCAATAAATCTCAATTAGAAGCTACAACATCTTCCGTGTAAATCCCACAAGTAGGGTCTAGAGAGAGTAGAGTGTACACAACAAGCTACATCAAAATCTTGAATTACCTCAACTTGGTGTTGGAGTGACTGGACATAATTTATAATTTCGTCGAGCATCAATGCTTTTCCAGTCACCTAGTAAAAATTGTTTATTTATGTTAAAACTGGAAGTTAAACTTAAACCTCAATGTGATCATCAAGAAAGTTAAAGAAAATGATAAACAAAGTAATTACTGAAGTATTTGGAGACAAACCTTGTTACAGCCTGGTACAAGATCTTGCAAAAGCTTCATTCTTTGACTGATCTTTTCTCTACGGACCTAATCAAATGGCAAACAAGGCAATAATTAGACAAAATTACAGATGATAGTTTCGCCTTCAGATCGTTGCAACTTGCAAGTATAATTAGTATGTAAAAGTGTAATTTCTCTCTCTCAAAATTTAAATTTTAGATGAGGTCGTCACACATTAGGCCTTGGGTTCAAAACCCAACGGAGACAGAGAAAAAAAACTAAAATGATTTCTTCCATCTGTCAAAGAGTTTGTGCATAGTAGGAGATCACAGGTATCTCGTGGAATTAGTGGACGTGACCACATATTGATCTAGGCACTACTAGTAAAGAATTCAAACTTGCATGTAAAGACGTGTTGACAATATAATTAAGTAAATAAAAATTGTCGTATAATCATAACACAAACTAGAAAATAAAAAGATGTTGAACTTCTTAGGCTTACTCTTTCAGCTAAACTATGGCTATCAGTAGCTTGACCCCTTCTTGCTCTAACATGAATGTAATCCTTTTGTGGCTCCGCAATCTTTCGGTTTTCCTTTGCTTCTTTCTCAGCTCCATCATCTTCACTGCCCTTTTGTTCCTCCATTTTAACAGTTCCACTGTTGCTCCCATTACCTTCTGTTGATTTTGCTCTCTTTTTTCCAGTTTCATCTACAATTGGCACATAATTCTTTGATTTCACTGCTTTTCTTTTCTTAGAATTCAATACATTTCTTTTTTTTGACCCTATTTCACGACTTGGGTCTTGCTCAGAAACAGAACACTCTTCATAAGGACCTGAAATTTTGCCCAAATTCAATCTCTCACACATCATTAGGCTTGAGTTTTTGTTTTCCACAACAGAAGGGCTACTCGATATTCTAGTCAAATTTCCTCTCCCCATAACCCCAGTACCAGATCCATACCGCGATTCTTCATTATTCAGCTCATACTGACTCGTTCTGCCATTAAAACTACGGCAACCAAAACCAGAGAATTTAGCAGCTGACAGAGAGGGAAATGGAGGAGAATTCATAAGAACTGAATTCCCCAAATAGGGTAATTTATCTTTTCCAATTTGGTTCATTATGGGTATATGTAATTTCGGAGGAGAGTTCATGGGTGTAGTATAACACGAAGTTCTAGTGGAATCACAGTTATTAGTAAATGGGGTTGAAGGAGAACTACAAATTGAACCCAATTTCCCAATCAATTCGCAGAGTGATGAATTGGAATTTACTGAGTTGGACTGTACTGGAGATGAAACTATCGAACTCAAAGCTGAATCAAAATGGGTGTATTGATTATCTGTAGAATTATTGTCCCAATGGGTGTCTAGAAAGTAATCTGAATTTTGTTCTTGAGGTGGATGTAGAGAGTTTAATGGAATTTTGGGGTCAAAATGGAAAGGTGGTTGAATTCCACCATTAGAGAAGTAGTCATTATCCATGAAAGAAGAAATTAACACACAAAAAGTTTCAATAGAATGAGATTCAATTAAGGAGGAAGAAGAAGAAGGAGAAGAGAGAAAGAAAATGGAGAAATGGAATTAAATAGAGGGAAAGGAAAAGTTTTTGTCTCATATTTATAACTTATTTCTGTTGCTGAGAAATAATACCACGGAGCTCCACTACGTATTATGCTTCTATTAGTAATTTAAGTTGTGTTATATTTTGTCTGATCGTCTTTTCTAATTTTTCATTACCTAGTTACGTTTATTTCTCTAAAAATCTACTACAATCTCATACACTTCCTTATTGATGCATCTAAACTTTTTCTCTTCACGTATGTCTGAAATATCTCAGTCTCATTTTTCTAATTTATTTACCATGAAGGTTGTTATGTAATCATATTTCTAATTTAATTATTTTAATATATCTACACATCCATCTAAACAAGTTACGTAGATAAATTTATTATTTTCTAAACAACTTGTTTTTGGCAGGTCAATCATTGCGCTAATTCCAACTTCTCCGATTAAATCGGAAAATGTTGGGTTAGCATTAATTATAATATATAGTACTATATAATTATATTATGATAGTAGTAATCATAGTTACTCCATCCATCTACCTTTTTACTTGTTCACTATATTAAAAATAAATGTTCTCAGGGGCTGATCTATATAGGTTTCAGGGTTTATTCGAACCCTCTCGGTAAAAAATAATATTGTATATATAAAATAATTTTTTAATATTTATGTAGATATATTAATTTTGACCTCTGACGAACAAGTAGCAAGATAAAGCATAGTGGTAGATCTCCTTTTAAATTGACCCTCTCGTCCAAGGTTCAAATATCATTGTGAACATTTTATTTTGGCCAAAGTCATCTGCGGCCCCTCAAAGTTGTCCTCATTATTCATTTAGACACCTCAACTACACCTAGTACCTATTGAACACCTCTACGAGATTGAATTGATACCGCTTGAACACTTTTTGCCTACATGGCACTTTAAGTATGATTCACCACTGCTGAGCGCGTGAAAACAAATAATTAGACATTTTCTAATTTTTTTTTAAAAAAGTCTCTTTCTTCTTCCTTGGGTTGGTTACCATTACTTTCTCCGGCAGCCGTCATCGCCGCCGCCATCATACACCCTTCTTCTTTCATTTTTTTCTCTAGCCACTTCACTTTCTTTACCATCACGATCATTTTATTTTTTTAGATTTTTCATTATCGCCGCCTGCACATTCGTCTCTTTCTCCTCATTTAAGCAGCCACTATTATCTATGCCATTAACGCCACTGCTTAGTCGTTGTTTTCTCTTCAGATCTAGAATAGCTTGGTCGTGTGTTTTTCTTCAGATTTAGGATAACTTGATCGTATTTTTTATTCTTTAAATCTAGGACTGAATTAATCTACGGAACATTATTTTACTCTCAAAATTTTATTTCTTTTTTTAAAAAAAATATTTTTGAATCTAAAACTTCCATGTTTATTTAAGTTAAAGAACAAGAAAAAAAAAGAAGAGAAAAATATGGTCGGTGGTGGTCGGCAATTTGATGGGTAGCAGGAAAAGAATTTGAGTGGGTGAAATGTATAACAATGTTTATTTTTGAATCACAATAAGCATCAATCCAAAGAAGAAGAAGAAAATTAGAGAGCAAGAAATAATAGGATGGATGGTTCCGATGGGCAGCAGGGGAAGAGTGTTTCGTGGGTGGGTGGGTGAGTTGTATAAGGGCTCACATAATAATTATTTTTTAATCTTAAAATATATATTTTCTTTATCTTATTTTTTTAATAATATTTTTGACCCACATGACATATGTCATAATTTAATTTGTTACTGTGCCATGTCATCGAGAGTGTATCTCACTCACTTAATATTTGGGGTTGATTATTAAAAAAATATCAAATAGGTATCAATCTGAAGTACTAGAGGTGTTCAATAGGTACTAGATGTAGTTGAGGTGTCTAAATGAATAATGAGGATAACTTTGAGGGGCCGCAGATGACTTTGGCCTTTTATTTTTTTAGCTTCTCTTCGTTTAGTTTCAAGATCATCTCGTCCAGAGTTTGAACCCATTGTGAACATTTTATTTTTTTAGCTTCTCTTCATTTAATTTCAAGATCAATCTTTCACTCTTTTTAAGAGTAGATTTAAACCCCAAAAAATCCAAACGCGAAAGAGAATCCAAACATGCTAAATGGTCTCTTGTAACGAAACTAACTTTTTGTATCCATAAACTATATACTTCCTTGGAATTGTGTTTTGTTGGCTTATTCATACGTTTATACTTTTATTTTTGAACCCCTTGAATGAAAATCATGAATCCGCCACTGAATGTTATGTTCAAAAAATAATGTAGTTATCAATTTTATCTATCTTACTCTTGTTATAAAATAATTCACTTTCAAAATTAAATAATTTACTTTTAATAGTGAGATACTGCCTCTGTCCCAGTTTATGTGACTTACTTTCCTTTTTAGTCAGTTTAAAAAAGAATGACACATTTCTTTTTTAAGTAACAATTTGACTATAAAATGTCTTTTTTACCCTTAATGAAATGATTTACAACCACACAAATTTTTATCATTCATTTTGGACCACAAGTTTTAAAAGTCTTCCTTTCTTTCTTAAACTCCGTGTCAAGTCAAACTACCTCATATAAAATGGGACGGAGGGAGTAGTAATATTGTAGCAAGTCAAATTACATGGATAGAGGAAGTACTTTATAATTAATATTTCTTCGAAATACAATTCAAATATTCTTCACACATCTCTTCCAACTGGCATAATTACATAATAAATTCATTAATAATAAGTTTTATGTGACGGTGTAAGAAGTTTCAAAACACTATCCAAGACTAACTCTGCCTTAAATTTCAAATATAATCTCTGCTGAAAACACGTTTAATTAATTTCCTTGAAGTATGGCTTACGGTGTGCAATATTTTAAGGAAAGAGTCAATCTATCAAATTCTATTTCAACTCCAAACTAGTTAGTTGTGACGGTGACTGAGGAAATTTTAGTAGCTTAATTGTTTGATTAACTGAATTTTTATCTAGGATGAAAGTTTGATTTCGCACTTCGTAATCCCTTTTCTCATTTTTTTAATTTTTTTTAAAAGTTAGCTGTGATTAAAACAAAAACAATGTAGACTATTACACAGTGGGGGTTTACCCAGTGCGCACAAAGTGCTCACCCAAAGGGCAGAGGCTGTGACAGAGGTTGAAGCGGCTGCGGGTTATCCTAGGGTTCCAAAAAAAAAAAAAAAAAATAGTTGAATTTTTTTAAAAAAAAACTTATAATTTTTTTAAATTTTATTATAATATGACTGAATCGTTCGACATGATATCTTATGACAAGATCTCCTATTTTGTTCATCAAGACAATATGTTTGAATCATGAGTATTCTGCACTTTCTAAGTTTTTTTTTTTTTTTTAATATAAAAATATCCCTCTCGATCGAATTTATGAATTACCATTATTAATAAAAGAAAACAAATAGCAAACACATTCATGTTTTTGTGAAGATGAAATAATCTCCTATATCAACTTATAATTATTCTTTAAAAATATATTGTGAAATTGTCTTATAACTAAAATAAAAGATATAATCAATTACGAAAGCAAATCTCCCTAAGACGAGTATGCGATTCTGTGAATAAGACGAAATGCATGAATAGCCCGTCACAATTTGAATAGAAGAAAAATATTCTACAAAATTTTTGTATTACCCTCATCTCTTTTTATGTAACTATATTTCAAGAATGAGACGAAGTATTGTTAGATCGTAAAAAAAAGTAAATGACCCTTTGAATAGGATGTCACCTAGTATTATAGAAACCTCAAATTAATACATTTCTGTCACTTATATACATAATATATATTGTCCAAAAACAAATGCTTTGTAGACCCCTCTTTGATTTTGGGCAGTAGTGGGAATATGGGTTGGAAATTGACAATTGACACTGTTCTGTCTCAAATATTGCAGCCGCAATGCCAGCCATATTTGCCAATATATGTATATTCAATCATGCAACTAATATACATAATTCAATATATATGTCTTCCTATGCCAACCACAAATAACACCACGTTTTCCAATGAGAATGATGCATTGATAGTATTGTTTCGAAATCAATAAAAATTGTGGTGAAGTGGTCGTGAGGTTTTATTCATCTTTGATGATAGGTTTTAGATAGGAAAATAATAGTGATAGCCTTTTCGATTTTGGGTTCAACCATAGATAACTTTAGTTCTAATTCAATATTTATAATTTAGAATTCAATAACCGCCTCTAGCTAGTCTCATATTCGAGTCATGGATATAGAATTACATTTGTTAGAAAGCGCTTTGCTTTCAGATGTGTGACTTCCTGACGTAAATCTGAATTTTGTCCAGACGGAGCCCGGAATTTCACGAAGGGTGTCCAAAAAATAAAAAATAAATGCTAGTGAGAGATTCGAACACGTGAGCATATTCTAAGCGCTGGCTCTTTCAAGGCGTCTAAAACCTTTGGGCTACAACACCTTGTTTTGTTGAGAATGTCCAGAATATGTTATTTAATCACTTCATGTATCATTTTACTTATATATACGGTATTATTTTTCAACGAAGAGTTTCCAATTGACTATAACATAGCTACGCCCAGACACACTACAAATTTGTCGCAGATTCACAACTCCTAGTCATTTCCAATCATAATATACCTAACTAGAAATTAGCAAATACAGTGGGAGAACATGATTTTAGAAGCCAAAAAAATAGAAAGGTAAAGGGATTTGCAATATATGCATGTGGTAAGGTATCCTAGTAAATTCGCGATTCATCTCAACCTAGTAACTTTTATTTAAATCATATTATTACTCATAAATATTAATTTGAAATTGTTATTTAAACCTAATTTCATAGTCTATCACAAGTATCCACTGGTTGATAATGATAACATATTATAACTAATTAAACTATGTAGGTAAAATATATTTATCGAATAAGAATATTATTCTGTAGAAGTTGGGAACATAATAAATACTTAGAAAATTAAAAACGTGGATAAATGAAATTTCTATTTTTGGGTTTTTTTTTCTGGTCAATGTTCAAACACGGTATGTCACCGACTAAATTATTAATACTGATAATTAAGTGGTCATTGAAACTTCCATGGCTATGCAGTAGGAGGATCTAACACTATATAAAGTGTTGCTACTCTCTTTGATGCTCTAATTAAGGTCAATAATTGAGCTATTATTGACAAAATAAAATAATATTTTTGTTACATCACTCTTAATGGACTATTATTTTCTCCGGACCACATTACTTGACGTCTTTATTATAGTACATACCTAGTAACATTCACTAAGTGAGATCCGAGGAAGATAGGTTGTACACAAATCATATCACTAATTGTTACTTCAAAAAATTAAGACATGATTAAAAAACATGCTTCCCGTTTAGCTATAATTCTTGGAAGTAATACTCCAATATTGTGATTGGTTAGATTATCATTTTTTTTATTGAAGGGAGATTAAAGAGAGATTATATTTTGTATGGTAAAGATAATAAATAAGGTATGACAGTCAAACACATAGTTTGTTAAAAAAACATGACAAGTAAAGTGATTTAAAGGGACTCTCAAAATCGTGCAACCAACTAACAATTCTTTGAAATTTTCAATAATAAAAATAAAATACGTGTAAATAATCAATTGTTACTTGATTTTTGAAATTGAATAAATAAAAATGAACATTTATTTTTTATATGATAAATGAGTAAAAGTAAAGGGAGGAGTATTTATCAGGTATTTTTTTCCCAGTATTTATTAGGTATTTGGTTTTAGCAATATTTGACTATATCTATTTTGGCACACATACATTTATGTTATTGGATATCTCTAGTCTCAACTACTATTTGGTAGCCTTTTTCTTGCAGTATTATTTTTCTCATTTATAGCCTTAATCATTGTCTTTGACCAACACAAATTCATTGCCAAACAATTCATATCCAAGTTTTTACAGCAATGTACCAGAGATTTATTATCAATGTGATGATTAAAATGGGATAATTAGAAACACTATAAGGATCACCATGGTGCATGCTTTTTGCTCTCCTTGAGTCTGAGGATTTATAGGAAAGAGCTTCCTTATTATATTTTTTTATTATATAAGAGAGAGTTTTAAGTTGAAGCCGACACGTATTCATCGACGTCTCTGCTTCAGCAAGGGTATACAACAAGGGTATTTTTGAAAAAAAAAAAGTTGTACTATTTTAATTTAATAAGTTTATTTTATTATATAAGAAAGAATTTCAAGTTGAAGTAGGCATGTCTCCATCGACGTGCTTAGTAAGGGCATTTTTTTTGGGGGGGGGGTATGTGTAGTTTTTGTTATATGTATGAGTTTCGTGGGAAACAATGGGAGTATTTGACAACTCTTATTTATTTGACGGTGTATATATTTTTTATTCACGAATTATTATTGAACATCTTCAACAACCATCTGTATTTAGTTAAAGAGACCTTTTTTTTTATTACAAGTTTACAACTAAGGAAAGAAAGGCTAGAACAATGTCATTTTTAGAATTTGGAATTCAAAGAAAACCGGCCCGTAGCTCCTATCTTTCGTGCATTAGGTAAATTTGCTTATGTGTCATAGCTCATAATTTGTATGAGATATGCATATCGTACTTGAAAAGTTTGATGTGATAAACTAAATTAAAAATGTGTTACAGAACGAATCGATTCTTAACCTTCATAATAAAATATCATCTATTGCGCACTAACTCAATTATCCTTATGGGTAGACTTTAAATAATGTTGTAAGGAGAATTTCTTGCAATTTGACACATCTAATCATGATAGCATATATATGCCATATTAATGATTTCTCGTTTTATTTCTTCCCTTTTCATTTGTAAAGTAACCAATAGTACATCGCACTAGCTAATTATGAGTTGGCACTTAACTTATTTAACTAAATTATATACACTGAAATTGTAGAGTATTATCTACATTATCATTGTAGTTTTATTAATTCGTCATAGCAAATTACTTTTTTTAGCCGGTAACGATGTATGCTTATTCTAGTTATCTTTAGTTTTGTAAGTTACATGATTTAAACAAAAAAATATATTCTAGATTATACTGTAACAATTTCAGCTTCTATATTAAAAAAATTTACCAGTCTTTAACATAATATTATAAATTTTATGGGTAAGATTCTAAAATATTTTCATGGAATTTTACCTGTGAGTTCATATAACCAAAACACGACTAATGAAGGTATGAATTGTGTCAATTTATTACCCTAGTCTCTAAGTAACCTAATTGCAACTCATATAAACATAATAAACAAATAGAAAGAGACACACCAACAAAACAAAAATAATTAAACTAAAAAATAGGTATGAGTGTGATTGAAAAGCAAATAAGAATATAATGTGTAATTAAATCAAGTGTAACCATTGTCTACCAACAAAAGAAGCATGAGAAGTAAAAAATTAGACAATGTTGCTTGATGGTCTGTACAGTGACATATTTACACAAACTTATTTTTATAATATAATATGTGTCATAAAATGTTGGGTGATGCCTTGTCATGTACATGCACAACACAAAGCAATCACAATTAAGCCTTTTAATTTTAATGATGATTACAAGATTAACAACTTTAAGTAGGGGTGTGTTGGTGGATAATTTAATATCTTGGCCACTTTAGATTATTTTATTCAAAAACAACCATTGACATCTTTTGATGATCTTTAGCGGCAATTAATTAACGGCGAGCACAACTCTTGCTCGGGTAGGTGGTGCCGGCAATAGCATAATTGTCACTAAATATGTAATTTTAGCGGCAATTAACACTCTTTGTATATGTCCCTAAAGTCTTTAGCAACATTGGATCTAATGACAATTAACTAATGATGATAAAAGCGTTAACACTCTTTGTTAATGTGTATATTTATTGTCGCTAAAATGTGTTTTTATTGTAGTGAACACTCACCTAATTTATGTGTCATCTTTCGAATTTCAAAAGTCAAATAGATTTACGCATTTTTTCATGTCTTTTAAATATTTTAAATGAGAAATTACAGTGACTTATACTTTTTATGTAAATTTTATTTCAGAAAACACAAAAGTTCAAAGTCCAAATTTACAATCAATATTTAAAAGTTTGATTCTTAAAATTAGAACCATATCACATAGAGACGGATTTTTTTTTAATAAGCCCTAAACTTATAAAAATTTGTGAACTTTAACTATATTTTAAATAGGGGTTCTCAAAGTGGTCATCAGTGCAATTTTAATTTTTCATATCTTCGAGCCTGTTTAACATTGTTGTTAGGAGGTCAGTAAAAGTATTTTTAAATGAAAGCAGAAGCAGTTTTTCTGCGGTTGGGAGGAAGCTAAAAATTTCTGTTTTTAAAAAAAAAGCAGAAGCAGAAACAAAAATTATTTTTCTCAAGGCTAAAATATCATTTTCATATATACATAATTACATATTTACCAATACATCTCGTATTAATTAATTAGCATATTTCATAAGTTTGGTTAAATTTCATTTAAGAATTTTATTTTTTATTTTTTTATTTTATATAATGAATTTTAGAATTTACTTTATGTTTATATATTATTATTTTATATATTAATATTATTTTACGTATTATTTTGTATAATTAGAAAAAAAGATAACAACAATATTATTTTTTTCAAAATTAGAAAAAAATAACAATTAAAGATTTCAGCCTCCCAAAAAAGATACAATGTTGATTTAAAATTTAAACATGTAAATTTTAATTTTAAAAAAATAAAAATTTAATTTTTTTTTATAATAGATATTTAAAATAGTTTCTCTCTATAGAATATTTTTAATATTAGAAGTACATTAATAATAGTTGCTCTTTTTTGTAATTTGACTCTTAAAAGCACTTTTTAAAAAAGATTAGTCAAACACAATTTGCTTATGAAAAACATTTTTCAAATGAATTAGCCAAATACAAATTATTTATTTTCAAAAGTATTTTTAGAAAATACTTCTAAAAATAAGCTATTTTTAGCAACAATGTCAAACAGGCTGACAATGTGTTGAGGTTAATGGCTCGATCAGAATTATGCAGCCTACTTAATTGGCTTCGAATGAAACGGGCTATAGAATTGAGAAGGTTCGGCCCAATGGCCCATGCTAGTTGGCCCAGCTTAGTTTATGTTTTCATTTTGTTGTATTTGAGGTTTCTGTAATCTGCAAAGTCAATTTCTAGAAATAGAATGAATTCAGTTATTCACAATCCTCCTCTATTATTTTATGTGTTTGCATATTATTCTTCAATAAAAATGAGAATAATGAAGGGAAGCTTACGGGTAATGATATTAAATATAAAATTGTTGCCTATAGTCTATCATGTTCATCTTATTACTGCTTTTATTCAACAATACTTGTCTATTATTGATTTTGCACACTTCTTAAGAAACTATAAATATAAGAGTAATTTTACTATATCCCTTTCAATATAATAAATATAATGTCTTGAAAAATGGAATAGAGGAATAACTAAATGTAAAATTATCTATTGATTTCATAAAATTGACAAGTATTGTTGGACATTCCAAAATAATATAGTGAACAATTATTGTTGGACGAAGGGTGTATTATGGAAAGATGACATTGTTTTAGACAGACGCAAAAGGAAAAATGTGTCACATAAATTAGGATAGATAAAATACATAATTTAGCTAATCCAAACAGGTTCAATTTGGAAATTGGAATTATGGTACATGCATGAAGTGATAGAGCGATTAAAAGCAGACATCACATTCATAGCATTAGCATGTTAATGAAAACTTAAAAGTGTATATACACAACAAAAAGGTTAAGAGATTATTTAGATTGACTTGTTTTAAATATTTTAAATCAAAATAGCTTTTAAATACTTTTCTTTAAAATCCTCTTACACACTTGTTTTTAAGCCAAATAAATTAAAAGTCATAAGTTAAAATTACTAACTTATGAAGATTAACTTGCAAGTCAAAAACTATAAGCTCATTCAAACATGCTCTAAATAGGCCTCTATAACGTTTATTTGAAAACAAATAAAGTGAGAACAGTTGGACTGTAAGGTAGAGAGATTTATGAATTAAAGAAAAGGTATATTTTTCACTTATTAGGTAGTATTTAGTTTGTCCCATAGCCAATTTAAAATCATTTCAAAAAAGGCAATACTTAATGCAAAAGAACAAAAATTTACCCTTCTTTAATTTCCCATCCAATTCCGGTTAGAGCTGTCAAAATGGGTTTGGCCCGTTAGGTCGATCTAATCCAACTTTTGAATTAATTGGGATTATGCCTAATTTCTTTTAGCCCATTTAGGAACGAAGTTTTTTAGCCCAGCCTCATTTGGTCCACTAGCCTCGTAGGTCCAACCCGCAAGCCTCAGAAGCCACGCCGTGGGATATGAATATTTAAAAATATTTTTTTATATGTATTTTTAGTAGTTTTTATTTGTAAAGTTTTTATCAATAAATATTTTAAAAAATAAAAAATCAAGTCTTTTAAACTAGCTAGTTTTTTGTGAGAGGAATGATAAAATGATAAACATTTTTCCGCTAAATCTTACATTGACTATTATGTATTTTTGTATGTATTCATCGAAGTGTGTGATTCATAAATGTATTTTTGTAAGTATTCACCGAAGTGTGTGATTCATAAATGAAAATTTGTATGTATTGATGTCGTGTTCATAAACGTCAACGTTCGATACTCTTAGATACTCTTTCTAAGAGAGTAATATTGTTCATTTTTTGGTTGAAGGGTCAACTCGTGGCCGGCTTAGGGCTGGGTTGAACTGCTATTTTATAGACCCTTTAATTAAAAGGGTCAGCCCATCCCAATCCATTTAACTCTCTAGTCCGTTAGGATTGGGTTGGGCCAGTCCATTTTGACAGCTCTAATCTCGATATTGAATCCGATTAAATTTGAAGTTTTGTGTACACTCTAACAAAGACAATTACATATTCAACTTAAATTGAAAAAGATTTTTTTTTAAAATGAACGAATGCTTATGTGGCAACTATACAATATTGCTTGGCCTCAAAGTTTGGCATCGATTATCGAATCCATGGCAGCTTTAATGCATAATCAATGTGTATACAGAGTCAGTTTTGTAGTTTTATATTCAAAGGACAAAAGGCAAATGTATTTCCAAAATTAGCTCAAGATTTTCTACAGCTCACTTTCTTGTAACCCAAGTCATAACAACTATCCTTCAATATAAATTAAACCAGCCATATACCATAATATATCACTAGTCGTGACATTGTCAATATTTCGAATCTTCGTTTTTAGAGTACGAAGAGAAACTTTGAATTCTTAGCTTATTTGACATTTTTTGTTATGATCTTATCCATATTGTTCATGGTACACATTTCTTTCTTCCAAATCATCTATATATACATTAACTTAAATTCGCGATAGTTATTTTCGATTAGTTTAAAATAGAAGCTCCCAAAAACACGTTTTCCCATCTTAATCCAATTTCATGCAGCCAATAATTATTTTTTAGTGTTTACCTTTTCGATTTTCTGAAGAGTCATATGTACCCCCTATGCCCCTACACTTCTCTATCTAACTAAGCCATTCAATTAATTACCAGAATTTTCTTAAGTATATCCTTTTTTATCAATGACTCATTCTGTTGTTTTCAAAAACTTATAAAAGCATTACTCACTCCTCATTTTTTTTTCTGTTTCGAATTCCAGTTTTTATTCGAATATTCTCATTTCAAATAGCTCTTTTAATAAGCACAACGAATTAATTGTGGTTTACTAAAAATTGAAGAAAAAAAAAATGTCTGGTTTTAGCAGAATGAAGAGAGTTACTGACCCGTTAGACGAAAAAATGAAGGCTCGGATTGTTGGCAGCAGCGGCAGTGAACACAGTGTTCATGCTGATGATGATGATGTTGCTTCTCCTAGTTTCTCCGATCTCGTTTTC
The DNA here is from genome assembly GCA_029582725.1 of Solanum chiquidenum. NCBI lineage: Eukaryota > Viridiplantae > Streptophyta > Magnoliopsida > Solanales > Solanaceae > Solanum > Solanum chiquidenum. The sequence continues at coordinate 31,921 of JAJOOS010014150.1, forward strand.
GGTGATTTGGAAAATAATGCCGGAGATGAAATTCCGGAGAACGATTCAGATTCTGAGCTTGATGTATCAATGTGTGATTCAATTGACAGGATTGAGATAATGCCGAACCCTGTTTTCTGCAGCGAGCTCGATTTGTTTCGTGATGTGATTGTATCTTGTGTTACGAAGGGATTGGAAGTGTTTTCGTGCTTTAAATCGAATAAATCGATGCTCCAGAGGAATGTAATGGTGTATCTTAGGAATTTCGGTTACAATGCGGCGGTTTGTAAGACGAAATGGGAGAGTTCCGGCGGACTTGCTGCCGGAAATTATGAGTTTATTGACATAACGAAATCGGATTCCGCCAATCGGATCACTACTTGTTACTCCATCGATCTCGATTTTAAAGCAGAGTTCGAGATCGCGAGGCCGACGATTCAGTACGAACGGTTATTACAGTCATTGCCGAATATTTTCGTTGGAAAAAGTGAAGAACTAAAGCAAATTTTAAGAGCAATGAGCGATGCGGCGAGACGATCGTTGAAAAGCAGAGGCCTCACTTTTCCTCCATGGAGGAAACACCGGTTCATGCAGAACAAATGGTTCAGTTCGTACAAAAGAACAACAAACATCATACCTACGGCGAACTCGCCGGCATGGTTGTCACCGTCAAAGGAGACGAATGCGGTAAAATGCCGGACCGTCGGGTTTCACACTACCGCCGTGAACAGCTGCCTGGTGTTTCCCGCGACAACTCGTACTAGATGATTAGACGAAAGATATCAACAAATAAAGTAATAGATCCATTTATTTATTTTTCTGTTTCATTCATATTACAAGTACTTGTATTTGATTGAATGAGAATATGAATGTAACATTTGAAAAGCCAATTAGTTCGTCTTGAATATACTGAACATGTTATTATTATTGATTTGTGAATTGTGAATCGTGATTGTTTATTTACAATGTGTAACGCGACAAATGCACATTGTGTGCATACATAGCCTAGTTAAGATTTCACGTGCCATAGATATGGGCGAGGAGCATTTTTTATAAGATTAATTCAGTGGTCAGAGCAGCCGAGCGTCGTTGACAACATGGAAAATCCAGTTTCAAAATTCGGGCGGCTGATTAAAAATACGATATCGACGGGTTGACGACGCAGTATTTGTTTGAACATATTATACGTTAGATAAATACACTTGTTCGTTATTATATTATGAAAAATATTATCCTGAACCACCTTACTTATTGCTTTAAAGTTTTGAATAATTGAAAATTCAGATTCATTCATATTGCCATTTTTCAATAGTAAAAATATCGTTAATCTGACAAATCTTAATTGATCAAATAAGTAAGTTTGGACATTTGGACATTGAATGATTAAAAAAAAAAGTTAGGAGTAATATTGAGGACAAGTGGCATATATCAGTACAGTATTTAATAAAACTGAGTTGGAGAAAATATTTAATATATATATAAAATAAGGTTGTTGAATGGATAATGTGTTTTTCAAGAGATCCGATAGGGCAATAATATTTATTTTAGTAATATATTTTGGCCTTTCAAGAAGATTTGTTTGTTCTCTGCAGGCTTGACTTTAGGGTATTTGTAGAAGCTCAAAGTGCCCTTACTACAGTTGTTATAGCCTCTCTTTCTTTTTTGAGGGGTTGGGTTACGTAAAGGGTCAAAGTGTAAGGACTTTATGACGCTTTATTTTTTTGTTTTTTTATTTATTTATAAGTTGCACTTCTCTTCGGTAAAAATTTACTTGGATCGAATGCTTATATTAAATCAGTATATGTATATTATATTTGAATGTACTATTTTTCTACTTCATTATATAACTTGATCATAAGTAGTTTTGTTGATTTGGTGTGAAAACTGAGTACCTATTAAGTTTTTACCCTTTCACAATTTGTATAGAGATAGTTGTATTGCTTCTGTTCAAGATATAAATATTGTTTCTTAATTTATTTATTTATTTGTTGGTGGATACTTCCTTGCATGTGGCAAAAGTAGAATAAAAGTGTCACTTGTCTCTTTATTGTGGTTTATTTTTAATTGATAATAAACGTGTTGTTTCTTTAATTTTATTTATTGTTGCATCAATTTATGCTTACAAATAAAAAAATCATTCTTTTTTTAAAACAAAAAAAATCAATTCCTTTCTTGTCATGTTAAGAATTGAGGTCTCACAAGCACTAGCCAATATGCTTTTCTCTCATGTCTTTCTTTCTTCATTCATGATTCGATATTTTGATGTCCTAAGCATAGAGGGACTACTCATGGATAGTGAATTGTCTAAGTTAAATGAGATACGCCGGACATTGAGTTGAGGCTTTGTTTTCAGAGTAAATTGGAATCAATGTGGAAAGGGTTAACTGCTGGAGTTGAGTTAATAACAGACAAAATGTCAGGGAGTAATTGTTTTTTTTACATCTGTGGTGTACGGAGCCAAAGTGCATGCACCTCGGAAATTTCAAGGGGAACCTACTACCTTCCAGCACAAGTATTGAGTAACCCTATATATCCACCAAGCCTAAGACATATGAGAAGAAATCACCTAATTTTGCCTCCAATAGAATTTGAACGTGAGAGACCTCATGATTCTCCATCTACGGATGGCAATGGGGCCGCGTATATGTGATTTTATGTGGGTTCAAACTTAATTTTAACTTTTTACATGTTATAAGAGTACTAGAGCATTATTTATTAAGATAATTTCATTAAAACTACTAAAATATTCAAGATAATAAATGAAAATGGTTCAATAAAAAATAATATAATTTCTTACATGTTTCCCAATTGACCTCTAAAAAACAAAAAATCAAGTCATTATCCAACTTAATGAAAAAATGAATTTATTTTTATGAATTTTATTTGTAGTATCAAACATAATTATAAAAAGAAAATATTAAAAAAATAATGTGAGGCGTGCCCCTGCCCTACACCACCCCATTGCCATCCCTATCTCCATCCAATTCATTCTTGGTCACTGGGGTATAGAGTGTAGCTTTATCTCTCCCCTTTTGTGCCTATATTGATGGTAAACATGTTGCAAAATCAAGTCAGAAGCTAGTTTAAGTTATTCAAATTCTTCACACAAGCTAGCTTTATCAAAATACTATTGTTTCATTTGATAACAGTATATCACTGTAACATCTTACAAAAAACTCGTGATGGTTTACTGTACAATTAATGTACAAAAACACTACACTGTACAACTGAGGTTAACATGAATTACACAGGAAACCATGTTAATATTGAATCATATTGGAAGCAGTTAGCCAGATGACTACCACCAAAAGATGCGTCCTCCCGCCCCTCTGGTTCTGTTCTTGTTTTCACTAGCACCACCAAGGACATGCGTCCTGTATGCCCAACGAAAAATCTACTGTATCCTGTATGCCCAGCCATGCCTATCCAAAAATGCCCGCACAGATTCTTTTATGGCCAGGTTTGGCACCAACTGGGACGGCAAAAGTGGTTCTCTTGTGATTGGATCAAATTTGCCCACCTAAATTGCCAAGCTCAGGATCAGGAACATAAATTAACAAATCCAATGGAAAACAAAGATGAAATGACGGAGGAGAAGCAAATTTACCTTTTGCAAATGCTCAAGGATCACAGCCCGCTCATATGTAAACCCACTCGGAGTAATTACAGGGTCACGAAAAATATCAAGAGTAATTTTACAACACAAGTAATCAGGAACCTAGGAATTTTGTTAAGTGTCAAAGGTTAATACAACATACTTGCTTACAAAAGGGAGAATTGACTAACATGATAATTGCTTGAATGCTCACCTCAGTTGGAATATCATCTGCTGCAGCTTTCATGAAAACCTCACCTAGAGCTTCCAGTTGCTTCAAATGCTCTGTTGAGTTTTCATCTTTGAGCCCTTCTGTCTGAGAACTGTCAAGCATATGTGTCTCCTTGAGAGCTGACTCACAGGATTCTCTGAGGCGCATACACAAGAAAAATTATGGGGAGACGACCTATAGAGTTGGTATAACAATCCAACAAAAGTAACAGAGATTTATAAGCAACATTAGAAGAGCCATTACTTCAAGTTCTGAAGCTCCCAGGAGCGCCTTGTAGATTCATGCTCCCACTCCATGTACTTTGCTTTAGCAAGCTCTTCCCAGATCTCTTCAACAATATATCTTCCTGGATTTGCACCTCTTCCAAGGTCTAGTGCCTGACAGGATACATAGAAGAGAACTGTATCATCATAATTAAGCAGAGCAAACTTCCCTAAAATCATCATTTAACTAAAATAATTCAGCAAATCATCCAAAGAAAAAATGATTGTTGATAGGTTTATCCAGTACTAAAAAGAAGATTTGAATTGAACACAATGATGGCAGTATGCTAATTAACATGTTCTTATTGTAATTTGAGCTTCGAGTAGGTAAGTCTGTGATTATTGAAGTCAAAGCCAGACCCCAAGCCTGGAAGCATTAGCCTTACAGGAATTCAGTTGTTTCACAGGTTTAAATTGTTCCCTAGGAACACTTGCAACCTATGGTTCACACTTGGTGGATTGAACTCAAAAAAAAAAAACTTAGAGAAAGTTTTGGCTTGAAATTTTATTTTGATATCTCCAGGTATTGAAACTACTCTTTCCAGTTACTACTAGTAAGACCAACCAACAACGAGCATATAGATTTGCCACAACAAACAAACAACAGTTACCAAACAAATTATCTGATAATGCTTCTTGAGGAATTCATTCATTCAAAATAGGTAAGAGGAATAAATTCATTAGTTATACTTGCCATCAACTAGGAATAACTGCATCCTTAACATCGACTGAGCTTAACATTTTCCCAGTAAGCTCACCTTTCCTCCACTGAACTAAGATTTACTTTGACAATGCATTTTCATAATATGTAAATTCCAAAATATGTCATCCAGAGAACTATCACAGTTAAAAACAAACATACAGCCAACACAAAAGAAATCACTGGGATTTCTTCTGATATGCTTAAACCTTGTTAGGCAGAGTTACTTGGTGTATGTGCTAGTGGGAGGTAGCAGATATCCGGTGAAATAGTTTAAGTGCACACAAGCTAGCTTGGGCACCATCATTATCAAAACAAAAGAACACTAAACCAATTATTCTAGCATAAATACGTGTTCATTTATCTCTTGCACCTCACCTAACATCTATTTTCCTAAAAACTTCAAAGAGCCACGCTTAGATTAGTCCACCACTAAGATGATCCAATTACACATATGAAAGATGCTAGTGTTGGTTTCTAATAAGAGTATACATGGTTAAGGCCAAGATGCTCGTCAGAAGCAAGCTAGAAACAGCACATTGGAATTACTGTACATGATTACTAAGCTCGAAACATAAAGGTGATATTAGATCAGTTTTAGTTAAGGTTTGAACCTAAGGCACTTTTATGGAAAATACAGAGTCAGAAAATAAACAAACAAAATGATAAAAGGTTCAGAAACTTGTTTTCCGACAATCAAGCTTGCTAACTTTCATATGTTAAAAATATCGAGAAATGAGCAGTGACAATAGCAACCATAATACGTCCCTAATTATAGAATTGCATTCGTATTAATTTAGTAAGAGCATAAAATAGGAAATAATGATAGCAAAAGTAAGAATGCATAATGACTGACCAAATTATAAGGGGGAAAAAGACCTCCCTTGTCACGTCATCATTTTCATGAACATTTAGGGCTGCAGTCTAAACTTACAAACAGATGAGGCTGTTTGGATACAGATTAGACACCGCAGAGAGACACAGACACAAAAGTGTGGAGCACCAATGTGATGTATGGACACTTGGAAGACAAATATTTAAACATCTGTAAGAGACGATGTATACCTTTTCCAATTCTCTCACACCTTCAGCATATTGTTCCTTTTGTAGCAATGCAAGACCAAGATAATAGTGGGCCTGTTTACCCAGAAATCACTCTTATGTTATTATCTGTAGGGAAAAAACAAGTTCTAGCAACACCAACTAAGAAAGACCATAAATTCAGCAGATAAGAAACATAGATTCTGTAGAAGTATTCAACTTTCATTATGTGGATGTTCTATCATGCTATATTATTCTCCTAAAACTTTGAATTTATCAATAATAGTTAACAAATCAACAATCTCCAGGATTTACATCATTAAAACCTCCAGATTATCTTTGCATTAATCTGTACAACTAGCAAGAATACCATATTCAAGTTTTTTTTGTAGTGATCCTATTACAGTAACTGCTCTCTCGGCAAACTATTTCTCCGATGGAACATTTAAGATTTCATATTTCCAGTTTTCCCCTCTTCAAACTAGTTATGACCATGAGGGTTTTCAACATCCATGAGAAAAACAAACTAAATTTAGTGATACACTGAAACACATCTAAGTCAACCTTGATAAAAGCAACAACAACAAATCCACTGTAATCCCACAAATATTGTACAGGGAGGGTGGTCTGTGCGCAACCTTACCCCTACGTTGTCAATGCGAGAGACTATTTTCAATAGACCTTCAGCTCGATAGAGCACTTATATGAAAACACAACATTGGAAAAAGGAACATGCAAGCTAAATATCACAATGTTTCGTACCTTTACAGAATTATGATCGAGCTGAATCGCCTTCCTGCAATCTTCCTCCACTCTTCTCCAGTCACTATAAATCAACAATCACAATAATGCAAACACATCTACAAACATACCATCAAACCGAACAAAAAAAGAGATCGAAGAAACACATACTTCCGCCTCCGATGACATAGAGCACGATTGGTCAAATATATCGGAACATTAGGGCACAAAGTAATTGCCTAGAAAACAAAGCAATCAGTAGAATCAAATATCCTATAAAATTAAGAAAAATTAGAAAAAGAGAAATATCCATCCATTTTGACCTAACACTAACAATAAAAAATACCTCGGTATAAGCATCAATGGCAGCCCCAAACCGATTCTTCTGAAAATAATTGTTCCCATCTTGCTTTAGTTGTTCCGCTTGCTTCGAACCCACGATTGATGCCATTTCTCCTTCTCTGTTTTTTCTTTTCTCTTCGATCTTGAAACAACCTCGAGTTCTTGGAATCTCTTTAAGCAATTGCTACCCTCTATATATACATGAAATTTGTTTTAGAAAAAAAGGATCAAAGGTCGGAAAATTGAAAAAGTAGCGCGGCGGGGCGGAGAGAGGCGGGAGAAGGATGGTCTGTGAAATTTCAATAGCAAATGTGCGGAAGGAGCAGAAAATTGGAAGCGTATGCGATGGTGCGCCGAAATGCGATAAATTGTTAACTGTGCAACCCACCATTGGGGCCACACTAAACCACTATTCATAAAAAAATACTCGTAAAAATTAAGAGGTTAATGTTAGGATATTAAAATTTTCTTTTAATTTACTTGTCCACCATATAACGAAAATTTATTGTATTAGATTATCCTTTGATGTAAGTTACAAAGTCGTGCGGGTCTATTAGGAATGCAAAGCTGTCATGAGAACCGTATTAAAGCTCTGTGGAAGTCGAAGGTCGATTCAATGGGGCAATGAAGAGTTAGTACCGAATCGACTGACTGTCCACTTGAAACGGTATAATCATTAAAAACAAGTAGATGGTGATTACATTCTAATCGTAAAAGATAATGTCTAATTCACATTTTCATAATTTAAATCTAAATGTTACTCCTATCTATCTCATTTAAATAAAAATATTTTTGTTTGACAAAATCACACTACCATTAATTCGTTGCAAATACTAAACATCATTTTTACTCTTTACCCATTCCTAAACATTATTTTTTCTCTTTATCCATTCACTTTGTGTATCACTTTTTTCTCTCAAATTTCATTTTAAACTTTTTTCGATAACATAACAATAGAATATATAAAATTAATTTTTTTAAAAACGTTTGACTTGAAGATTGACATTTCATTGGAAATTAGAAGTCATACCCCCGTCCTCTTGACATTTCATTGGAAATTTGCAGCATGTCGACTCATCCCAACTCGGACTATAATTATAGGCCCACGGCCCAGCTCCCTTTTAAAGGTTTACATGAGGAAATTTTTCGTCTAATTATTTTGATCGAATTACGTTAAATATTTTTACATTACTCAATCTTTAGATTCTAAATTTCTAATACATTGGCTTTAATATTTCGTTTCCAACCAATCACACTCAATTTCATGAATTCGTTATTAGATGAATTTTAATTTTCTGAGCGAAATCTTTGAATCTTTTTATTAACAATTAAACTATATTTCTATATGGAGTAGTATTTTTATTTACAATTATATTATCACGTTATATAAGTGAAACGATTTCCTTCCCTTATATAAATATCAAATCCCCAAAATTCAGCATCTCTGCAAAAATGGCCTCTCTTCTCCATCTTCAATTCATCTTCCTCATCGCATTTCTCCTAATTTCCACTGCAATATCTAACAATTGCTCATCTTCTCCGGCGCCGATCTCCGGTAATACTCACTTCGCCGACTGCACTGATCTCCCTTCTCTGAAATCGTCTCTTCACTGGACTTACAATTCAACAAATTCGACACTTTCAATTGCTTTCGTTGCTCCTCTGCCTTCTTCTGATGGCTGGATTTCATGGGGAATTAACCCAATTAAGCCATCCATGATCGGCACTCAATGCCTTATCGCATTCAAAGCTTCAAATGGATCCATGATTGTTAATACTTACCATCTTACTTCGTATACATCGATTACACAAACTGATAAACTTTTGTTTAAAGTTTTGAATTCTAAAGCAGAGTACTCTAATGGCGTCATGCAAATATTGGCCACTTTGGTACTACCGTCAAATATGACCACGGTAATATTTACATTTTTGTCCTGATTTTTTGTTTATCATATGAGATTTTCAAAAGAATGATAATACATTTATCATAATACAACAACAAACTCACTATAATCTGGAAGTACGGTCTGAGAATGATAGAATATACGCATATCTTATCATTACTTTAGAGGAATAATACATTATCATAACAGTTTGAATCTAAGATTTAAATTGTTAATCCTGTAAGGTTAAAATTATGAGTTTATTGCAATTTAAGTGAACTTGAGCTAAAAGTCTATCGGAAACAGTTTCTCACTTTGTCTACCTTCACAAAGTAAATATACAATTGCATACACACATGACACTATCCTTCTCAGATCTCACTTATAGAGCAGTAAAAGTGAATTTTGTGAGATTATTATTTGATTTTATATAGCTATTTTTTAATTGTTATTTAAGTTTTATTAATTATCATATTACATCTGTTTATTTCGATCATTACAGGTGAATCAGGTGTGGCAAGTTGGACCAGCGGTGAAAGACGGTGCACCAGTGGCGCATAAGTTTGATCCTGACAATGTGAAATCTACAGGCACATTAAATTTGACTACTTCCGGTGGCACAGATCCTGTTCCCGCTGGTGGTGGTGGACAGAGTGATAATAAAACGGGTGGATCTTCAAGAATTTGGAGTAACAATACTAGTTTTTACGTCTTCATTATGTACCTTGGAGTTCTGTTTTTTTAACTTAAGATCAAATTAACAATGTTCTAATTTGAAATGATTCAATAAATTAGTTGTTATTTAGATTCACATTTATTTAAATGAATACAATGCTCTAATTTGGGCAAATGACAATGGCTTTTTTGCGATTTCTTTGATATTCTGAAAATAATATGTGAAAACATTATAGAACGTATAAGTAAACGGAGGGAGTAAGTAGAAAGGTTTAATTTTTTATTACTTAAAAGTTTCATGAAACGATTCATACAATAAAATATTGACACACACTTTTTACCAATTTTTTTGTTGAGTAATTTAAGCCAAAAAAATTGGCATTCAATATATTTTTGACCCACTTTTTTGTTGAGCAATTTAAGTAAAAAAATGGCATTCTTTAGCCATATATCCAACTTATACGAATGAATAAGAGCACAATCTTCCCTCCCCTAAATTCAAGCCTATTTAATAGTCATATATAAAATGACTTATTTTTAATTTTTATCAAATTATGAACAGAAAATTACGGAAAATTTGTTTTGAGGAGAACTTTAATTACAGCCTCAAGTCTCAACTTATATCTAACATTGAATACATCTTTATAAAGTGATGTATATGATATTTATCAATTTCCCCCTATAAATATATCAATAATTAGTATCGAAAAAAGATTTTAGCACATATATTTATTGGTAAATTGTTTCATTATGAGATACATAATTTAATTTTAAGTAGAACAAATACAATGTACCTTCCCCTATATATATCAATAATTATTATCGAGGAAAAACGGATATTAGGACATGTATCCATTCGTTAAATTGTTTCATTATGAGATACATAATGTATTTTTAAGTAGAACAAATACAACACACTTTTTGAAAATGTATATCACATGTGTAATTTGATTCTGATACACAACTTCTTCGCTATCATTAAAATTTGTATTTTTTTTATAAAACCAAAAAAAAACAAAATCTACTCATAAATTTTGAAAAAACCTCAATTGAATTCGAAAATCAATTAACTACATGGTGTATACAAATGAAATTGCACATTTGATTCTTCCCTTAATTAGAGGTCTCAGGTTCAAGCCCTTGGTATGAAAAAAATTATTTTTAGGAAGTGTTTCCCATCGAATGGGGCCCTACGCAACGTGAATCCAAAATAATTGGACTCTAATACTGGTACCAGACACCGGATGAAAAACTCAAATATTCAAACAATGCACCGGTTAAGTGTGAACATACTTATTGTCGTTAAAATTTGTTAGAAATTATTTCATCCTTTCCTTTTTATTTTTATCTTTATATATTTAAAGTAAAGAAATTTACCTATTAATGAATGAAAATATCCTTTAAATGTTGGTAGTTATGAAAAATCTTAAAATATCAAGTATCAACCATACTTTTGGTAAAGCGCAAACTACATAAATCTCACTAGTTTAGGTCTTAATTACTAAGATTCTCGATAATTTTAAATATTACTTCCTCTATCATATTTCATGCTTAGGATACATGGGTTTGAATCCGTGAGATACATGTATCTGCCGAATTTTAAAATCGAGATACATATTTTATCTTTTTAAATTAATTAGTTGTAACTGATTTCCTTAATTAGAGGAGTAATTGAGGATTTTCAGATTACATGGACAATTAATTCTAGAAATTTAAATTAATCAAATCCGTTAATATAAGGCGGAAAGCAAGGAGTGTATATATGTTTAATTTATTTTATGTTATTATTCTTTGAAATAATAAATTTATCAATATTATTAATAAAAGACGAAAACATGTATATCTTGGTCATTTAACTTGATTAATCTCATTTTATTACTCTTAAATAATAAATTCATTAATTTATTGTCTCTATTATCAATATATAATGTATTCAACAAACTAAACACTTAGATACATGAGTATCATAGAAGTATCTAATATCAATTTCGTGTTTATATTATATGTGTCTAGTATTAACTTAATGTATCTGTTTATATGACCTAATATTAATTTCATGTATCTGCTTATATGATCTAATTTTAATTTCATGTATCTTTTATATGTATCTAGTATTAATTTGATGTATCAAGTATCAGCTTCATACATTATATTCAAAAACATGTATCTCGGATGCATAGTAAGCATATACATATAATTATGTGTATCTAAATATGTAATTTAATTGAAACAGACATATTTGACATCTTAAATTATTTTTCATAGATACAAATATTTTTAACTCAGATACATGAAGTCTTAACTAGATATATATACACCTGATATGTATTCAACATTGTTGCATTCGATGTGTATCTAATGATGTATTTGTTCTGTTAATTAAAGCTTGGCGAAATTCTTCCATCTTGATTAGGTTGTTCCTATATTTAGATCTATTCTCGACTTAAATGTTGGCGGATGAAGAGTCAGTCCCTGCAATGAGAAATTCATGAGTGAAAATAAACAAATAAAAGTTGTTTAATTTAGTATAGTATTGTTAATGTGCAGTACATTTAACAAGAATCATCGATTTCGAGAATGTCCAGCCACAAAAGTGTTTGAGAAACAACAAAATTAAAAAATATAAAACTTAATTTGTAAAACTATTTAAAATTGAATTTCAGAGCATTATGAACTTTAACTTAGATACAAAACCAAGATAAATGAGAATAATAAAACAATAGAAACAACCTATATGTATAATGCTAATTTGAACATGCAAACATGTATTAAGAGGATGAAGGAAGATGGAGGGATAAAGAGGGCTAGGTGGGGGCAATGACATATGAAATGAAGAGGGAGAAGAAATTGGGGTGGGGGGCAATGGCAGATGGAAGAAAGAGGGAGTAAAAAAAAGGGTTGGTGGACTATTGAGGGAGTGGGGGATTTGAATTGTTAATGGACCATTAATTAAGGAGTTTAAATTTATGATAATTATGAAATATCATATTTAAGGGATTTGTGTATCTGATTAAATATTTCAAAATATATGATATAAATATTAAAAGTGGTAATATGTGTAATTATTTTAAACTAGAGGTAAATATAGTATATATGGTAGGGATGTATGTGTAGTTAGGTAATTTTTACTTTGGTAGCGCAAAGTTATGCAGTATTCCGCTAGATCTTTTTGGCCCATAACGAAATTCTACAATTTATGTCTGTCTTCTTTAGTGTTGTGTCTGCATCAAAAGGAAATTGTCCAACAAAATAGTCGGACAGATTTACTATTTTTTTCCCGTTAATCGGTTCATATGCATATATTATATATTTATTATATGTGAATTATACATATATATATTATATACCCATCAGCTATTTTTAGTTTAATCGATTGAGTGGACGGCTATTTAAGTTAGTTCTTCAATCAGTTGAAACTTGTGGTGATTTTATATATATCTTAATATTTGTGTGACAATAAAATTAAAACGTGTTATGATATTTGTCTGACTATAAAACAACGTGTTATAATCTCAGTTGTATATGCATTCCATATTGTTTGCCCATAATGAAATGCTAGAATTTGTGTCTGTCCTCTTCAAGTTTTGAGTATGTGCATCAATTCGTTATTTTTTCCTATTTTAGATTTGCCAAACATGTTAGCCACACATAAAGAATTCTATCTGTCCACATGTTTCTACTTTTTTCCATTAATTAGAGGTCTTGATTTCGAGCTTTGGATATGAAAAAAAAAAATCTTTAGTAAGAAGCGCTACCCAAGAATAGACCCTACCACACAGGGATATAAAACGCACTAGACAAGCTCTATGCGACAGGCTCGACTCAAAATGCATTAAAGAGGAATTGATCCCGGTTCATCCGTGTGGATGACCACCCTCCAAACCAACTGAGTCATGCCAACGATGTTCGTTGTTAAAAAGTTATTGAACTAGCAATTTCAGAGTTGTTGGTTAGGATGAAACAACAATGCTGAAAAGGGATCTTACTGATTTGTGCCCACCTTATCATTTCATTGTTATGTATAGTAAGTGTGTGCAAGTACAATAATTGTAGTAGCCTGATTAATGTACATTTGTCTGTAATGTAAAATACATACTATCCTTACTGGCAATATATCGCTTTTATCTTAAGAAAATTAGTTACTTTTTAGTATTTTTTGAATTTTAATTATATTTGATTAATTCAAATTCATATCGCGTAGAGACACCGAAGGAAAGCACTACTCTTTCATATTTTGGTTGGTTTTAGTTAGCTTGGTTAAGGATATAATTGCTCATGAAAGTGTAAAAAAACTAAAGAATATGGAGGGTATTGTTGTAAACCAATAATTTTCTTAGAAATTATGTGATACATGTTACTTTTAATACAATAAATCAAACTGCCAATAAGAAATAATATCAGCATAACTAATTCCTGCATTATTAATACACCATATTTAACACTATTCTTATACATCTTACGAAACGACTCCTTACGACTTATATATACACTTCATATTCAGCCATAATATATCTTTTTTCATATCCCTCCTCTTCTTCCTATCCTATCCTTCAAAAATAAATCACATTGATTTTCATTTCATTAGGAAGATATATTTCTGTCTAGAATATATGGCCAATTCTAAACCACTACTTTACCATTGTTTAATCTTCTTTGTTATCTTACTTTCTTCAGCTGCAGTTTTACATGGTCGCACGCACTTAAATTTAACTTCAAAGGTTCGTTATATTTGACTCTCAAAACATGAAAAACATGATAAATTAAAATGGAGAGCGTATTATGTATACTCCATATATTCCATTTTATATGTCACTCTTTAATTTCCTTTTATTCCTTTTAATAAATCAAAGAATGATATATACTTTCTTTTTATTACCCTCGATAGAATGTTAATTTTTATAGCCGTAGAAACATATATATCTTATCTAAAATAATAACATCTAAGGGAACTTTTGGAATCTGTCAAATTTATTACGTTCTTTCTTAAATTTTGTGTTCAGTCAACTAACGTTGCGTAAAATGAAGTAAAGGGAGTAATAATTATTTATTCCCTTCATTTATCTTATGTTTAATCCAAAGTCATGACTACTAGACTACTTAATCAGGGGCAGAGCTAGAATATCAGATATTAGGGGGTTTATTTGAACCGAAAAAGTATATTTTACTCGTAAGGTCAAAAATATTACTAATGTTTATATATATATATATATATATATATATATATCAGATGTTGAATATCTTTAGTTATTCATGCATATTTCATTCTTCATATTTTAAACTTTTCTTAGTGAAAATTTCTGATTCCGTTACTGAATTCTTTGAGTAAAGGGTGGTGGAGAAGGATTGATAAATAGGAATTCAAGAAGATTGATGATAGGATCAATGGCACCAAAGTGCACCTACAATGAATGCAGAGGATGCATAAAGTACAAGTACTGTAAAGCAAAGCAAGTTCCAGTAGATGAGAATGACCCAATCAACAGCCCCTATCACTACAAATGTGTTTGTCTACTCTAGATTTTGATAGTGTAATCATTGTCCAAAAAAATATTATGTTACAATTTTTTTTTTGGATTGAATAATTTGTAACGTATCAAATTCGGATTTGGAATTAGTGATAGAACATTAAGTTTGAATGGTCAAGTTGGATTATGTATTTTGGGATTATAGTTTTTTTTGTTTATAGGGTCTGAAGTAAGTTATTGAGTTATGCTACCTGTTACTTTTAAGTGTAAATCTTGAATTCGCCTTGGAATCCGAGTGTGATGGAAGAGATGTTTCTGGGGGTTTTGGGGCATGTGGGAGAGGAACCTTAGAAGGTTCAAGGAGTTAATATCTCAGATGATCACTCAATTTTGAGTTGTTTATTTAGAAAGTCACTCAATTTTAAATTGTTTAGTTAGAAAGTCACTCAACTTTGTTTTATAACTCAAAAGTCATTCAACTATTGGTGTTTTACTTAGAAAGTCACCCAACTATTTATATTTCACTTAGAAAGTCACTCAATCAATTTAAATAATTTTTTCATTAAATTTTATCTTAAACTATTTTTAAAGAAATAATAAAATATCTATTTTAATTATTGATCTGTTCTAAAAAAACGTTGAGTAACAATCCCCCCCCCCCCCAAAAAAAAATAAAAGTTTTTCGGTTTTAGTAATTGTAAAACTAGAAATAAATTGTTAAAAGATTACCAAAAAGAAAAATTGAAATTGATAAGAAATAATTAAAAAAAAAAGGGCAGTAACGATCTTCTACTATTTTTTTTAATGAAAAGGTAGTAAAATAAACAATAATTAAAACAAGCATCTTATTTATTTTTTAAAATAATTTAATTATTTTTTGTATTTTTACAAAATTTAATGAAAAGATTATTTAAATTGATTAAGTGACTTTTTAAGTGAAATATAAATAGTTTGGTAACTTTCTAAGTGAAACATCAATAGTTGAGTGACTTTTGAGTTAAAAAACAAAGTTGGGTGACTTTCTAAGTAAACAACCCAAAGTTAAGTGACTTTCTAAATAAACTATTTAAAATTGAGTGACCATCTGAGATATTATCTCAAGGTTCAAGTTCTAGAAGAAGCAATTGAAAAGAGAGAAAGTACTCTCTTCATTCTATAATTACTTGTCAATTTTATTTTTTTACACGCTCTTCCGAAATTATAAATAAAGGCAAAGGGGGTGGGGTGGGGTGGGGATGGAAATTAATTAATTATACAAAAAAGGTCAAGAATAGTTTAAACTATGTGAAGTTGAATAAATATGTCCTTGCACAAACTATTGACGTCTGGAAGTATTTTTGTTCAATTTCACATGATTTATGTGCATTTTTCTTTACGGCCTTTTTCATTAATTACATTTAGATTTTGTAATTAACAAATATTTTGAGATAAATATTTTAAAGGCACAATACATAAATTGGATCCTAAACTTGGTTTCGAATTTTAAGTATGACCTCTAACTTTCAAAGTGCACAAGTAGGCACTTTAACTATCCAATTCTTAAATAAAAAAACACGCGAATCCAACCTGGCATAACGCGTGAAATACACTCAAATTAGGCGCGTCAGATGTAAAAATTGAGGGGCCCAACAGTAAAAAAAATGTTGAAAGGACAATTAAACCCTCTTTCTATTTTTTTCAACAATTTTCCCCTTTTTTTGCATTATTTGTTGTTCACTGCAAAATATTTTTGAGAAATATCTTTTATTTTTACTAAAGTAGAAAATAATTTTTGAAATTAAAAATATTTTTGAAATTAAACTTAATTTTTTTGGAGCGAGGGACCGAGGGGAGGGGGGGGGGGCTGGTGGGGGGATCGAGGGTAGGGGTGAAAAAATAAAAAATTGAAGTTGAAAATATTTTTAAAAAACAAACTTAAGTTTTTTTGGGGG
>JAJOOS010014151.1:0-41340 GCA_029582725.1 Solanum chiquidenum
GAATGTACCGAACGTCTACGTAAAAGTAGACGTATAACCAAAGCCGAAATTGAGAGATGCCAATTGAAGCTTCCGATTTACTTCAAATAAATCTCCAAAATCCGAACTCCAAGCCAATATCACAAAATAATAATTATGAATTTATGAGAGATTGAAAATTGAAAGATTTTGTAAGATGTTAATGAGATAATTTGTGAATTTGTGATTTAAATAAAAGAAATGGGTATATTTATAGTGTTAAGGGGTTAGAGAGCGGTGGGGGGGCTGTTTTGAGCCGTTTTGGGCCCAGCCCAACGGCTAAAAGGGCCCAACGACTCAATTTAAACGTTAACTTAAAAAAGAAAAGAAAATTAAATTAAATTGACTATTGAACCGGACCGGAACCGGTTCTTACCGAACCGGATCAACAGGATAAAAATCCGGGTTCCGTTTCGCTTCCGGTTCCGGTACCTATAAGACCGGTTCAACCGGTACTGGACTTACCGGTACGGGAATCGAACCGGAGCCGGACCGGACCGGACCAAAACCGGTCCAATTGCCAGCCTTAGGTTGGACTAGTTTTTATGCAGGTTGTAGTTGTGGGGCTTCGGTTGTGGTGTAATGAGTACCCGTATTCTATTCCCTTAGCTTATGTTTAGAATTTTACTTGCTGAGTACCGTGTGGTTTGGTAATCACCCATTGCTTCTACATTTTTGTAAGTTACTAGCCCGGACCTTCGTGATACTTTCTCTTCTTTCCTTGTCCGAGGCTTCTAGTGGAGGTTTGTGAGTTAGCTGCTTGTCATCTCAGCAGACTTTCTTTCTCCTTATTTATGATTTTGTTCTATTTTAGTAACAATATCATTTGAGACTTGTGTTTTTCTTTCAAATCCATTGTAATACATTAGGATATATTTAAGTCAATTATGAATTTCCGCATTATATTTAAGTATTAGACTTTTATTTATAGTTTATTTTCGCACTTTATCGTAATGGTTGAGTTTTAGGCTGGCTTGTCTTGGTGGGAAAAGACGAGTGTCATCACCCTCATTTTTGGATCGTGACAAAATAGTATCAAAGCCCCAGGTTCATAGATCTCACGTGTATAAGTAGAGTCTTAAGGATTGGTACGGAGATGTTTGTATTTATCTTCGAGAGGCTATAGTGACTTTTAGGAAAAATCTCCACTTCTTGAATCTCTATCGTGCGTCCTTGGTCCAATTTGATTCTTATCGCTTCTTTTCATTCTCTCTCACTTATAGTTATGATTCGTGTGTGGTTCCTCATATGAGTAGTTGGTGTCGTGTATGGCTTGGATGTTAGATCTGGTATTAAGGTGGAAATAATATACTTATGAAAAGGTTTAGAATGTTCAGTGATTCAAAAAAATTGTCTGAGGTTAAGGTTTGATGATGCACTGTGAAAATGAATAAATGATGAGGTTGAATAGTGGTTTGAGGGACTTCAAGAACATGTTTTTTTTTTGGTTTAGTTACCCAGCAATGAGAATAATACATGTGTGGTATAAAAAACTATATAAGCATTACATGCGTATCTACAAACAATTATAAGGTAGATGACTCAATGATATTTACGCGCCCAACAAAGGCCTTTTTCCATGGATGTGGGTTTGAAACTCACATGCATCCTTAAGCTTCAAACTAAAAATTTGATTATGAGAAAATTAGGGTTCTAACTTTTATTATTGATGTCATTTTTGGCGCTTTTCGACGAAGTCCGAATCTTTGCCCAGATATGGTATGTAATGGTACTCTTTCTAGTTCCTCCTCAACTCTTCCTTTCTCTTTTTTTTTAATTTTTTTTTTTGCCTTTATATTATGTTACAATTTATTTAAAAAGTAATTTTTAATCTTTAATTCTAGGATTGTCCCAAATATTGATAACTTTTTTTTCACCCATATTGATAACTCATTATATTAATTAAATTGTTATTTACTTTCAAGAAATTTCAACTATTAAACCAAAAAATATTAGTGGTGAATTTACTAATTTTAATTTTACTTAAAAAAATATTGAATATATATATATATATATATATATATATATATATTTATATATTTATATAAATTTATCTTTTTTTTATCAAAAATAATTTAGAACTTTGAATTAAATTACTCAAATAATCATATTAATAAATTAAGTTTTTACAACAACATCTGAGGTAAGGTAATGTTACGGTTGTTGCATTGGTTTGAGATTGTTATTTTATTATAAATATAGAACTCACAAACATCAAATCATGGCTCCGCCTCTGTTCACTAGTGAACAATCTAGATGAGCTTCCTTAGTAACTATTTCTAGAGAATTCAGGATTTGTCCATGCAGTTGCTCAATCATATTCATAACGGTCTCAGTGTATAGACAATGAACATCATCAAGACTTAAAACATACCAGATAAATTACTTAGAGATTAGACTATACATATTTCTTTCCATGGAATTCATCTGATTTTCATCACTTAAATATAGTATTACACTTATCGTTGTAATATGAACACCCAAGCTCTTACGTTTTTCATGATATTGTGTGACAGTTCTTATAAAAATTGATCTTATATCCCATGATATTGTGTGACAGTTCTATCAAAAATTGCTCAATAAGATCAGATTAGTTGTCATTGTCAATTCATAATAACTTAGTATTCTTGTTTACAATTTCAATTAATTTTACAAGTAAATCATTAATCATCAAGTTATTAGTATTTGAAACATTAGGTATTACTATTTCAATTAGTGAGTCATCAAGTTATTATTATTTGAAACATTAAGTATTACTATTTTAATTACTCACACTAGTAAATCATTAAATATCAAGAAATTATATTTGAAACATTTAAGTATCATATCATTATTCTTACTAGTAAATAATTAATCATCAAGAAATTATTACTCCCTTCGTCTCAATTTATATGTCACTTTTCGGATTTCGAGATTCAAATAAGTTCATCTTTTACTGTAAATTTTTCATATATCTTTTAATTATTTTGAATTCTCAATTATTGTGACTTATAATACTTTTTACGTAGTTTACAAATATATAAATTTCATTTCAAAAAAATTGAAGATTCCACGCGCAATTTTTTTGTCAAACTTAAACTATTTGACTCTTGAAAAACGAAAGACAAATGGAGTATTTGAAATATTAACTACCATTTGTTGCCTGTTATACTCAACTAAAACATAAAATAAGAAATAAAAAAACTCAATTGTATATATATTGAAAAAGTTTATATATATTATGATAAATAAATATAATAAAAAAATATCTATGAGTTTGGGCATTTAATAAACACATCAACTATAGATAAACCACTTCCTCCTACCACCTAACCACTTTTCATAACTGTTTTAATTTTGGACAAAGTCATGTGATAGTCACAAGAAATGTTGCATGACTTGTTACATCTGGCCTTTTTAGATCACATAAAAAAAAAATTGGTAACTAATTTAATAAAGTGAATTCACAAGAAAGAAGGAGAAAAATAAAAACAGTTGTAGAAGTTGCACTTGTGTTGTAAATATGCAAAACACAACTGCACAAATACTAAACAACGTATTATTATTAACGAAATAGTTTACAAAATATGTATATGATATTGAAAAAAAAATTAGTTACACTAAACATGTTTGTCAAATATTCGCACATTTGATTAAAATAGAGAACAACATTTTCAGAAACATGTATGTTTCGAAAATTATAAATAAGAAATTAACACAAATTAATTAAGAAGTTATACCAACTTTTAGTAATCACTTTGAATAGGTAAGTTATTTGCATTTTTATTTTGTTTATTTATTTATTCTTTTGCTTCAAAATTATTTTATAATTACATAAAAAAATTATTTTAATTTACTTCATTTTAAATAATTATATACTTTGATTTCGAATATACTTCATAGGGGAATAACTTATAAGTATAGCATTTTTATGTTTAAGGTAAGTAAGTGTTTTGATTTTAAAATACAGAAAGTGTATCCAAAACTAACATGGGTGTTTAACTGTTACTCCTTCTGTTTATATTAGTTGTTGACTTTAGGTTAGGCCGGTCTCATCATTCACGCAATTCCCCCGTCCATCGATTGATCACGCGAGTACGCATCCAGTCAGCGCATAGCGAATGAAAAAAGCGTTCATCCTGGATTCTCTTCCTCAAGAAAGACAATGTCATTGAAGGGCATAATATAGGACTGCTCACCTGCGTAAAGACATTGAATTAGTTCTCAGTGAAAGGGGTCTCGAGGAGAGGTACGAAGTCACTCGACTGAAAGGAGAGGAAGAAAAACCAAGCTCTGTCAGTCAGACCTCCTCAGAAGTACGTGATTTCGCCTTTCCAACCAATTGATGTAGGAAGAAACGGGCACGTCGGTGGATCAGCCAGAACCAGAACCAGGACATGTGCCGCCTGCTATTCAAGTAGCTCCCCGGGGAAACGAAACTGGTCGAGTTTACGCTCTTTCCTCCTCTTTCGATAAGCTTTTCATAGCCGTAGTCGTACTCAAGTACCCTTGCATTTGGGCACCTCTGACATAAACAGAAATAGCGTATATACAAGACTAGCCCTTTCTCTCAAGCGTCTTGGTATTGGATCCGCTTGTTCATAATATTATAAATAGTTATTTCAAATAATTTTTTAATTTATAAAATTAAAATAAAATTAATTGATTTTTTTTCATTGTATCCATATTATTATCATTATTTTTAAATGTAACAAATTTGTAAAGTTAAAAAAAAAATCTTAAACGACAAATTAAAAAAAATTATCCTTCTTATTTATGATTCGTTAGGAAGCACGGAAAAGAATAAGAAGACAATTAATATATACCGTACATAACTTATTCTTAAATGTAAAACATTTACGCGGCATGCACAAAGGTCCCATTTGTTGTTCTTAGAGAGGCAAAACATTTAAATCAAGACAAAATTAATTTTTAAAAAAATCATTTTATCCTTTTAAAATTAACTTTTTTGAAAGTGTAAACAGTAATGATCACATGCATAAATATTGTAAAATTTCAAAGAATTCTTCATTGATGATCTTTTTCATGTACATATTTAGTCAAAAGAGTTGCCTGAATAAGCAATAGCATGACAATTAAAATTGGATGGAGGTAGTAAAAAGAATTAAAGGGTAATTTAGTAAAATAAAAAAATTTAATTTTTTAAAGAACGTGTAAAGGAGAAAGTGAACGAGTAATATAGGATAGAGGGAGTATAATATTACTCTCTATTTCATATTAACTTGGTTTATGTTGACCTAACACACCCCTTAAAAAATTAATTTGAAGTGTAAATTTACTAAATTAACCATGTTTTGAAACTCTAATTTGATTGTAAATTTACTAAATTAACCATGTTTTGAAACTCTAATTTGATTACTACTTTATGTAGTTATTTAATATTAAGGATGAAAAGAAAAAATATAATAAAATTCTCTTGATTTTATAAATTAAATAAGCAAATTAAAATAATTATTTTTAATATAAGAGCCAAATAATATGAAACAAAAGCAGTGGGAACCTTGGTATTCAAGCTCAAGATATTCAATTTGGAAATCCTATCAAAAAAAAATAGAGCATATGAAACAACTCTCTAGAATGAAAAAGACTAATATTAGGGTGTGTTTGGTGTGGAAATATTTTTTTATTTTTCATGTTAGATTATATATAAATATTATTAAAATAATAATCGTTATTTATATATCAGATACAAATAAATAAATGAATAAATAACTCATTTATTATATTAAAAAAATATTTCATAAAAATATTTTACTTCCTATCGAACACACAAAAAGGAGAAAATCATATTGAAGTCATCAACTTCTCTTGATTAAGAATTAATAATGCAAAAAATATGCAAAATTCACAATCACCTAAAATCCAAGGTCAACACTTTACATGGGATGCACTACCCCTTGAAAAAAATTTAAATAATCATCAAAAGAGAAACTCAATAATCATCAAAAGAGAAAGACTCATTCCATTAACACCAAATCATAAAACCAAAAATTTTGCTGGCAAAAATCTTTTTTTTTTTTGGTCAATGAATAAGCTTCCATTGCCAATTTTTTATTTTTATTTTCCAGCCCGGTTTGATTCTCATAATGAGATTTCGATTAATTCAGATTCACACTATGTAAGCCTTATTTAAGGGGTTGCGCTCCCCAATATAGAATCTTTTCATATCAAAAACTGAAACTCAATATTTCTGATTAAAGATAAAGAGATTTTATTCATCTCATCACAACCAACGTTGACTTTCATTGCCAATTAAGCTCCCCTCTTCATATACAAAAACCATAAAGAACTTAGATATAAAAGAGTAGACAAAACAAAGAAAAAGAACTGTAGAAACACAAATAGCCACAGCCCACACTTATCTAAAATTTTACATTTGCCTCTTTTGAACATGTCCACCACTTAATTCTCCCTATATCTTTGTACCCTCCAGAAGAAAATAAACTTTATAACAAAGTTTTCTTCAAAAACAAAAATAAAGACATCATTTCAAACTATAGTACAAAGTAACAAGTTGTTTCTTGAACATGTCCCAACCACTAAGAAGTTTGCTCAAAGTCATTGTTCTTGGTGATTGTGGGTAAGAACTTTCACTATCCTTTTTATCCTTTAAGCTATTTTCAAGCATAAGCGGAATCAGAATATGAAGTTTATGATTTCAAGATTTTTAAGTCATTAATTGTTCTTATTCCTCTTCTAACACTTTAACATGCTTGTATTCTCAGGGTGGGAAAGACATCTTTGGTGAATCAGTATCCATCATATTGCATAGCCTTTTTCATTTCATCTTATTCAGTGATGGAGTCAGGATTTATCAATTGCGCGATAATATATTTTATAATGTTTAAGATTATTATTTTTATTTTTTTTGTACAAATGGGAAAAGGACATTTTCTGTATATATTCTAGATAGAGATGACAAAATGTGATGGAGTAAGGTATTATTTAGTCAAGTTTTTTCTTGCAATTTGTGGTTTCATTAACTACAATTATAGATATGTTTTCAAGAAGTTTAGGGAACAATATAAGGCAACAATTGGAGCTGATTTTGCTACTAAAGAACTAGAGATTGGTGAAAGAGTAGTCACATTGCAAGTAAGTGATTTTGTTCTATGAAATTGATTACTATAACTACTGACGGTTAATCAGGTTCATCATCTATTATATATACATACAAAAAATTGACGGTGTATATATATATAGTATGACGACTTTCTAGCAAAGGGAATTCAGATGAACCCGTCTGCCCCTCTGACTCCGCCCAGGATTACAAGAAGTCAAATATTGAATATTTTCCCAAAGTTGATTTTTTTTTTGTGTGTGTTATTTGTTTTGGTAGATATGGGACACAGCAGGGCAAGAAAGGTTTCATAGTCTTGGTGTTGCATTTTATAGAGGAGCAGATTGTTGCATTCTTGTATATGATG
Source organism: Solanum chiquidenum (assembly GCA_029582725.1). Lineage (NCBI taxonomy): Eukaryota > Viridiplantae > Streptophyta > Magnoliopsida > Solanales > Solanaceae > Solanum > Solanum chiquidenum. The sequence goes on from JAJOOS010014151.1 coordinate 7,446, forward strand.
TGAATGTGCCTAAGTCATTTGAGACTCTTCAACATTGGCATGAAGAATTTATCAAACAGGTGACCAATCAATTAATTTGATAGGTTATTTATAGTATTTTCTCAAGACTTTCTCCATTTCCGTACTTCTTTTTCTAAATTACTTTAGCCTGTATTTTCCTTGAGTTGAGGGTCTATCTAGTGGCGTAGCCACATATAGCTCAGGGTGGTCAATTGGACACCCTTCGTCGAAAAATTATATTGTGTATATAGAAAATTATACGACATATATAGGTCAAAAATTATTTTTCATATATATATAATTTGAAACAGACTCTCCAAACTCCACTTTGTGGGATTACACGGAGTATGTTATTGTTATTATTGTTATGTTGTGAGTCAATTTATTAATTTATATATTATGAACTTTTTTTCAAGTTGATATTTGGCATTTTCTTTTACATGATTAATTCAAAATAGTAATTTTGTCAGTATGTGATTGATTCCAGGCAGACCTAACAGAGCCTGAAAAATTCCCATTTGTCTTGATTGGTAACAAAGTAGACTTGGAATATGGCAGCACTGAGATAGTAAGTTTTTTATTTTCATTCATTTTTGTCAAACAGAAGGAATTTTAACTTATATATTGTCAGTATAAATAATTTTCTGCAATATCAATTTATGTTAAAAAAAAAATAGCATATATAAAGTGCATATAAAGTAAGATTAGGAATTAGAAAAAAAAGGCAGGTTATATGCTATATACACTGATAAAAAAAAAAAGATAGTTCAAACTTCAGTGCACAAAGCATTCTATCTTCACATTCGATCCACGGGCGGGTTGCATGCCCGCACCCCAATGAAATTTGATCTAGACAGCTAGCCTATTCTGATGCAAGCATCAATTGTTGATTTCATAGCTTGAATTTGTAACCTACGTAGATCACGCATATATAAGCAACTTTATTGTTACTCGAAGGCTCTCCTTCATTCTACGTAATTGATAGTATAAAAAATCTTTAAACTGTCAGCATATATAAGTCATTTTTTTATTAAAGAAATCCTAATTACAGGTTTCAGAGAAGCAAGCAAAGGAATGGTGTGGTTGTAGAGGAAATATACAAAACTTTATGACCTCAGCTAAGGAGGATTATAATGTTGATGCTGCATTTTTGTGTGCTGCACAACTTGCCCTGGCCAATGAAGATGATCACAACATGTAAGTACAAATATATATATATATATATATAATCATAAAAGTTTGTATAATCTAGATAAATATTATGAGAGGTGGGGTTGGGAGTGTGTTGGAGGGTGGGGAAGACACAACAAATTTCTTTTTCCGACTTTCATCAGAAAAGTTAATTTTCTCATTTTTTTACGGAACATGTTTTCCTTCAGAACATGTTTTGACCACAGAACATAGAAAGATTAATCCGGAAAATATTTCTTCCTCCGTACCAAACACACCCTGACTATCCATCATAATTTTGTCACAAATTCGAGCATCACAAAAATTACGTACGAAAAATATAGAATAATCACAAATATATCATAAATTTATGAATTCCGCCACAAAACCATCACAAATCCATCATAATTCTGTGACAAACCTTTCAATCATAGATTGTCGTTTTTTTTGTACTACTTTTGATGTTCAATATCCGCATTAAAATTCGATTAATTTAAATTAACGCCAAATAGGATTCATTCAAGGGTAGCTCTCCTACCAAAAGAAATTTCATACTCAGGACTCAAAAGCGAGATCACTAATAATTATGATGTTTTTGTTTTATTCTCGTAATTTTGACATTTCTCATGTTCATTTACTCCAGCTGGCAGGCATCATTAGATGAAGAAATGCCTTCTCATTGGTGAGTAATTAATGTGTACATTGGCAATTTAAATTGAACTTTCTTTTCTTTTCTTTTTTGCTTCCACTTTTGGCTCCTCGAACTCACAACCTTCGGATTGAAAGTAAGGGCTACTTACCATACGAGCAACTCACTCCAGTACTGTTCTCTTTTTTTTTCCAGTCAACTCCAAAGAATACCAGAATCTGTATCAGGAATTGAGCAGCAGAGAGGAGGATGTTCATGTTAATTAATTTGTTTCTTCTTCTAATTCTTTATTTATTGTTTTTAGATATTTGGTACTTCCATAATTTTCACAAGTGTTTATATCTTACTTAGAAATTCCCCTTCTTTGATGAATAAAGAAAGCTACTTTGTTAAAATGAACTACAATTTCAGTAGTTTTTAGGTTTTAAATTTTAATACTGAAATTGCATTAACAGTTATGTTTATTCAGTAATTTTATTTTATCTACAAAGAAATATGGATATTGTTAGGGAAAAGGCAAATAGACACATGATTATGGCAGTCCTTAAGGTAAATTTAAAGGAATAAATAGATGCAATTGTGAGAAGAGATCACAAGGAATCAAACTCTTATCCTAAAGTTGAAAGTTCAGATAGTCAACTAATAGATCGACTAAAATTTCTCAATAACTAAATATATATACTATTGGCAAAATAGTTTGGTGGACCCTTATACTTGTATGTTTTTGTATTGTGAATCCTTCTACTTAATCATTTGTCAATTGAACCCTTAAACTCAATCAAAATGAGTTTTTTAAACCCCTCCAACCATGTGTGTAGCTCACTCTCCTTTACATAAATGACATGTCATATACACATCAGATATATTAATGACATGTCATAATTATTTTAAAAATTATTAATCAAAATTGTTTAATAAAAGGTAAAATAATAAAAAATTAATTATATTATTTAAAATAAAACCCATTACAGTTTCTCCCCTTCCCACTATTTCATGGCCCAAACCGTCGTCGCCGTCGCCACTCATATTCCTTCCTTTACCTGCCTTCATCTCCGCCACACGTCACGACCATTTTCCTTTCCTTCTCCAACCTCACAAAACCAACAACCTAAGCCACCACACCAGATCTAGCCGAACACCATCACCATTTGTGCCTTCATCTCCACCGCACACCATCACCATTTTCGCCGCCATGATTATATCCTCACACCCTCACCCACCTCATTTTCCTCTCCGCTGACCAGCCGTGCCTCTCTCTCACTCTACTGCGTATCAATGGTGTCCGGCGATCGCACCACCAGTGCCGCTCTCTCCCTCCGTTGGTGAATTAGTTGACTCAAGGAGGTGCCCAAGATAATCTAAATAAATGAAAATAGATTGTGAAAAAAAAAAAAAAAAAAAAGGGTTGGGCAAGGGATGGATATGGCTGAAAAGGAGGTGTAATGGGTGAAGGAGTTTTTTAATTAATGGTTTAAAAAAATTAAAAAATATTTTTTTTTATAATATTTAATATTTTTCCAAGTAAAAATGCTCCTCACTCACCTAATAGGCGTGTAATTAAACACTTTTGCCAACTCAGACATCCTAGTGCCACTAACATAGGGGTTTGTTAAATTGTGTTTTATTGAGTCTAAGGATTCAGTTGACAAATGATCAAGTAGAAGGGTTCACAATACAAACGCATACAAGTATAAAGGTCCACCAGACCATTTTGCCTATACTATTTACTCACAAGTAAGAAATCTAAAACTTTTTCATGAAACAAATCAATATTAGTCCTTACAGAACAATTGCTAAACTTGATATAAGATTGGTGCAGAAAAATGTTTCTATATGAAGGACAAAAACAAGTAGTGCTTCTAATCTATAACATAGTTGATATAAAACCATTCTAAGAAAATTGTACTTTTGCAAAGGAACTTTGACAAAATTGGACCTATAAATGATTGCATAAATAGTGGTGATGGTTGCGATTTAAGAAAATACTATGATGTAAGATGCGCATTATCTTGATCTACTCCTCCCCCCTTGCGATGAAGCAATAGGAGGAGAAGTCTCCTAGCGGGCCTTAAGAAAAATAAAGGAGGGTAAAAGTTGTTACGTGAACACCATTAACCCTTCCTCTTCTTATGTGATTTGGATCCGGAGTTGTTTTTGTGTCTTTTCTTGTCACTGTTTTCACTCTCTGGTTTGGAATGCTTCTTCTCCAACTTGCTTTTGTTGGATTTTATACTAACTACGCCACCAGAACCTATCTTCCCACCACCATTCTGGAGAGCACTTTCAAAATCAGCCTCTCTGTCTACTATAGCGAATTGCTGAAATAGCTCTGGGTCCAACAAACCTTCCGCTGTCTTGGCTTTCATGTCATCCTAGATATGATCTTAGGTAAGTATATATCTTTCCAAATGGGAGAAAAATTGCAGAGACAAAGCAAGTAAATTCAAACCTGAACTTTTTTTGCAGCATCATTGAGATCTTCATCAACAGATATTAGATGTGGTTCCAACGTAATCTGAAAAGAAGGAGGAAAAAGTGCCTTCGTTAATCTTCAGCGATGATAGATAAACAGCAGACAAGCAGTTACAGTGCCTCAAATGCTGCTATTTGATGAAACAAAATTGGTCACTTCTTGAGACAAACTAACATGAGAAGTGTCAGAATATCTCTTTGTGTTGACTAATTCACGCATAGTATGACGATGCATGCAGATATTTATCACACTTTTAGTTTCTCTTTGTCATAGCATCAAGGGATGTTTGGGAGAGTGAAATAAATAACTCATCTACTTACCGCTTTAAGCCGAGATGCAGTTGATGAAAAATCTTTTGATTTTAGATTATGCAGGTATTTGAAAAGCCTCTTCATGGTTTTCATGAAAAAGGACAATATCTGTTGCCTTTCCAAATTCATTTCTACCTGTAAAATAAAATTGAAAAGAGTAAACTCGAAGCAATGGAGTTTATTGGATGAAATATCTTATTTAGTTTGGATGTGATGAAGGACAATTAGCAGCATTAGCAAAACAAAAAAGAAGGGTATGTAACTGCACAAAACCTAATAGTACAGAATAACCTATTCAAAATAAAGACTAGCAATGCAGCAAACCTCTATTTCAGAGATGTCTTTGTGTTGCAGGCCATAGCAAAGCAATAGGGAAGCCTGGACATATGAAAGTGAAACTGGCAAATGCTCCAAAAAGTACTCACGCGCAAGTTTTTGAGCAACATCTCGAACCTGTGAAAAAAATTCATGCAAATAATTAACATGAAAATAAGCAAATGTCAGGCACTTTTCAGATATTTGAACAACACTTGCACTAGGAAATAACGGAACAGTGTCCACACAAAATATCGGTCACTTTTGAAGGATTTGTTGTTGAACACATCCTTTTTATCCCTTCAGTTCTTTCCCTTTTCCTATTAGCTATCTTTAAAATTCTAGGAACCGGAGAACAAGCCACTTAACAAATAGATATCAAATGTTTAATTATTGGATTTTCTTCCAATGTATCACATAGAACTTCAACCTTTATAACTGAACACCTAGACACAAACAGACGAAGAAGAGGAAAATCATGCCCCTGTTATTTATAAAGAAATATAACTGACATATTTCACTTGTCATTTTTGGTTCAGAATTTTCTTGTTTGTCAAAAGTAATGCGTACCAATATGAGTATTTCATTTACACTGAACAATTTTCTTCTTGTCAAAAGTAATGTGTACCAATATGAGTTTTTGATCCACAGGGACCAGATACCAACATCTTTTAAGAGCAAATGGTAGCAGGAGTTTACCAAATCATTCACTAGATTTGCGTAAAAGTGAACTCCAGTTGGTTATGATGCTTGAAATTCGAAAATGCCAACTTCAAGCTCTTTTCAGTGATTCAAGTTTTTCAGGCATGTAGACCACAATGTTTGTCTTAAGTACAATCTCCATATGATTGTTGATATTGAAACATACATCTAGCATAACTTGATAGTAGCACCAACAAAAAAAATTCTATCGCTACTCCGGATAACATATTTTCACTCCCAATACTAATTGAGATCTAACCAGTAGTCCATAAGGTTATTTGAGTAGGCTCAAAGCACTCTTAGCCTTTTTCTTAATAGACTGTTCATACAGCACGTCTGTCCACTTACCCATATCAACAAGTAAAAAGTGTATCACAAGAGATCTTGCTTCACTACTTAGTATTAACATATTTCCTCACTAATCATCAACTCAGAACTTACCAAGGGATAGTCAATAAGGCTATTTGAGTAAGCTTCAAGCATCTTCATCTCATCAGGGTTCAGAACAAACTTCATGGAGTTTGACAATTCACTTGAAGCAGGGTCCTGCTCCACAAAGTTGATCTTTGGATCAAAGACACTGCAAGATTATGGCCATCATAAGCATATGTAAAGAGGCATTACATATTAACTAACCACCAAAATATACATTCTTTTTTTTTTTTAATAACCGAGAAATCCATCTGTGACCCGCCCTTTGGACCAATCACAGACTTCTAAACTCGGTGGATAATGGGCCCGCCCCTCTACCCTTCTCCACTTAAATGCCGGGCTTCGCTTTGCATTGTGTGGAGCTTGAACCTGCGACCTAAGCCACAAATCCTCCACCTTTTGCCACTTGAGCTAGGCCTTGGGGGCCACCAAAATATACATTCTTACCTCATAGCAAGCTTGTAATTCATCTTCTGGTAGGTAGAAGCCAACAGTTCGACTAACCTTCTCTTGTATACTGAGAATGTTATAAACAACATCAATATCAAAATAAGTATAGACAACAATTCTAAAATTAAAGAAAATAGTAATAGAATAAATACAAGTTACTACAATAACTGCAACTTGTTTGATTGATAGGATGTGGATACAAAGGGGGGGAGATAAAAGTGAGACGGCAAAATATGAAACTTGTATCTCTGTTTTCTCCAAATTTCGGACCAGAATGTCAAGGACAAATTTCACCTCCTCAATGAAATTTTTCATAATTCCAAAAGTTGCTTGTAATATGAAGTCACTACTCTATCAACAATGTATAAAAGCTGACAAACATATATTAGGAATCATAACATTTGAGTTCCTCTTTATCATGACAAAAGATCTTCTTCCAATCTCCTTGCAGATCCTTCCGATGATAAGCTAAAAAAAATCATGGAGGACAAAAACAACTTATCACCTTGGTAGAAGGGACCATAAAAGCCCCACTCATCTGATTCAGCAGCTTTAACATCATCATTCTTCAATGCCTTCAAGACCATGCATGTGTACTCGCCAGTTACGCTATTCTGATTCATTCAATCACATGTTGATCACTAATCCTCAACAGCAAACATCTAAAAATAACTTAAGGAACAGAGGACTCTTAAGACTTACCGGGGCATTGCCTATGAAAAATGGAGCAAACTTATGTTTTCTCCAAAAGCGGAAGAGATCCAATGTAAGTCCAAATGAGACCCCAAGGTAATGGAGCCTTTCAGGTCGTCTTTCACGTAAAGGAACAAGCAATGGAGGAAGATCTGTTCTTGGTCTTATATTTTCTTCAAGCAAAGAGACCTGCAAGGAAGGTGGTTTGAATTCAGTAACAAAAAGCAAACAAATGTTCTAATCCCACATAAAAGTATTTCTAGCTTTTGCAACCATCCCATTTGCCATATTACAGCTAATGATTAATCAGAAGACCTAACACAATAAACGCACTAGAAGTGGTCGGGAGACCAACCACATCAATATGAAGAAAAGACAGATGCAATGAGAAATAATATTATGATTTTACACTGTTTTAAAAAGGTACAATGATACAACTTTTTTGCAACTTTAGGACACCCAAGGGATAAAAGGGAAGCCAATAACCTAAAGTACAAACTGCAAAGTTAGATCAAATATGATTACCTCCTGTGCAGCTTCAGTTACATTGACTTGAGGAGTCTCCAATGTATCTTCTGTCTCTACTTCGGATAATTGCGTAAACTGACCCTCAAAGTACCTATGAAACCCATTCAGTAGAAAAGGCAGAACATGTACTCAACTGAAAACACATTAATCTAGAAATGAAAACCTAAAAGCCATGAAACACAATAAATATGCAGATTTACAAGTGTAAAAGGAAGCCACACTATGCAGACTTGCAAGTGTAAAAGGAAGAAGTCAACAAGTGTAGAACCCTTCCATATCATCATCAACAATCAACAACAAAAAAAACATTCTTTTATACCTACTTTTCATATATACTACACTAAGATTATAGTGAGCACTGAGCAGTCATTTCACATCATTTTAGGCAGGTAAAGGTGTGTTGTTCAGAGGCCATCAAGGTCATATTCAGGATTCACAGTGGTATGAATTTTAATAATATCTTTGTTGCACCAAACAACAAGGGTCCTTGACCTTTGACATACAAATAGACAACAATGATATGAATGCTTGCAGCCTAGGCATAATTCATAAACCAGCTGAATTACTTAATTCACACCAGACCAAACAAAATAACAAGCAATTGACAGAATACTTCATTTTTCCTTGATTTTTTTTTTGAGAATGGTGACAAGTTAATATATACAAAAAAAAAAGGTAAACTACACAAGCTGTATAGTCTTTTCCTAGCTGTCTGCCTTCTTAAAGAAAAGAAAGACTAGAAAAACATGCCTTGGGACTCTTGCTATCGAGCATTTAGGAAAAAGAATTGTACTATACACATGCTTATTCACAATTCACTTTTTTTTCCTTGAGTTTATCTTATGTTGTCACGGGGCTTTCCAAGCAAAAGCCCTGTTTGGTTACTTCGCCTCTCCATGCATTTTGCTCAGAATATTCATTTCCAACCTCCGCTAACACTTAGTCATAAGAACAACTATTTTTTACAAGATAAGGTATACTTGGTCACAAGAACATAAAGAGCATCTCCCCAGTTTTATGCAATGAATACCAGACCCCATGCCAGTTACAAACAAAACTTGCACCCTTTTTATTTTGCATTTTTTGCAGGAACTTCTGAATGCTGGATCGAAACCAGAATATTCAAGGTATGAACAGTACCACCAGAATATGATGCGAGTCCTGAGACTTTAAGAAAACCTTCCTCGCCATCATCAATCCACCCAAAATTCATCATAATGCCACTCAGTTAAAAGTGCAATGATAGAAAAGGCAGTTGAATCTTTCCAATCCCTTTTGAGGAAAGAGCAAGCGCTTGCTTCATTTTCATCATCTAACAGCTCTCGCAAAATTTACATACAACAACCTACACCATGATATACCCCCCAAATTTCAACTAGGCTTATTTTTCTTTATATGGTGTTCATAAAAAAATAAAATTGCTCAACCATGAACAATCTATTTTTGATGATTATCCAAACAGAGAGATTACTCTTTTAAGCTCAAAATATGGGAGAAAAGGGCTTCTTGCTTATCAGAAGCTGTGTTGATAGCATGAGGGAGGGAGGGAGAGGTTTTGATGTTAGCAGCTTCCAGACGATGATGAGTTGTCCACAAAAAAAGGGTCTCGGACTAAATTGACATAATTATAAGTTTAGACAAACAAAAAATGGGAATGGTGCTAACCCTAGATATAAGCAACAGCCTATGGAGTAGCTTAATCATTCACAAATTATAGAAAGCCAAATGTGATCTACAGTCTAATCATATTGAAAACTGAAGGATGTGAGAATTGCAGGGAAATTTGAAGCTACCTGGCTAGCAGTTCAACGGCAGCAGAACCATATCCAAGCTGCAACATCACAGTGACACATGGTTAGACATGCTGATAAACAAAGGAAATAAGCAGTTGGAAATTTTTCAAAGACCTCCTTACAGCTCTACTTTTATACATAAACCTCGATTGTCATAAGATGCAGACCACCCTCAGTTTGAAGTTTTTTTTCAATGGAGATTTTAAGATGACAACATTCCAGAGATATTCCAAATCTGTCTTTTTTCAGCTTTGATTAGTAGTGCTACTTTTTGTATTGCAAATCTCCGATGAATTTCTATGAACTAATTTGTTATAAAGTCAATGATATGGAAGGACTTCAGTTCATGGAAAAATATCTGGAGGACTGCAGCACCAACAAAAGTTAAATGCTTTACGTGGTTGGTCATTAGAAAGCCATGCTTGACACATGAAGTCTTGAGGAAGAAAAGAAAGATCATACTTCCTTGGTGTTCTTTATGTGGGAAGACAGGAGAAACCAACAGTCACCTATTCTTACATTGTACTTTCACAGCACAAATATGGTCCATGTTTCTCAACTTTTCAGAAGTGAAATGGACTATGCCCGAACATACAGCTGATTTACTTAGTTGTTGGATCAGGAGAGGAGGTAGCAAGAGACACAAGACCTGGTGGAATTTGATTCCACATTGCATTTGGTGGACAGTGTGGAAGGAGAGGAATAGTAGGAATTTTGAAGATAAATCCAATTCCATTCACAAGGTTAAATGGAATTGCATTGTATCTCTATATTTTTGGTCTAAAGAGATAGGATTAGAGGATTCGGATCAACTTTTAGAATTCTTAGGATCCTTGTAAGTATTATGCTTTTTGTTCTTTTCTGATTTTCTAAAGGTCCCCATCATATCCTTAATGCTGAAGAATACAATGTTTACCAATTCTCAAAAAAAAAAAGTGAAATTATTTCAAACTATAGTGAGGAGACATTTTTTTTGGGACGGACTAAAAAAGAAAGGGTGTCATGTAAAATGGGACGGAGGGAGTGTAATTTAAAAAGATCACCCACAACTTCACACAAATTGTGCAACACACATGGCGGGGACGGGGGGGTCACAAAATTAAGTATCCAACAGTTAATGCATCAAAGGACGTTGCAAGATATTTTAGAAATTTCATCGCTTGAACTCGGTCTCATTCAATCAATCAATTCCTTGAGTTCCAATCTAGTGAGGATTACCCTTGCAAGTCCTTTATATACACAACACTCCATCTGGACTCATTTCTTTCCAATACCAAACAATTTGTGTTTTACGGCAAAAACAAGGAGGTCACCATATCCTCTTAAACCATGAAGGAGATCAATATGACAAAGACAAACCTAAAGGGAGATCTTAGACATTCTTTTTACTAGATTCTTTTGAATTGATAAGCATTACCTTCATAGCACTCGGATGTGTAGCAATGCGTACGATGCGGGCACCTGAAAGGCTTGGGAATACATCATCAGCAAACTGCTGAGAGAATTTCCAAGGTATCTGATCTCCAAAGGGCTGGCGACCTTGGAGCAAAGCTGCTTTAGCAGACTCCTGAGAAATTTGACCCTCCAGGCAGACCTGTGTGTTTAAGTCAAATTAAGACGGATCAAAAACTCATAATGTCTTTGATTTCAAGTAAATATTGAGGTGAAATAAATGAAGTACCATCTATTTAATTCTCACAGGAACTGAACGAAACTAGACAAAAGAGCACAAAGAAAAAGTAAATATCTACCAAATGAATCTTGAAAGTTCATTTCTCTAGGCCAATAAGGTTAATGATATCGTGAGAGAGATAAACACAGATAATACCATTGTCCAGGGTTGAGGAAAAAGGGTTTTGTCCGTATCAGAAAGGAGTCAAGGACTTGGGGAATCAACCTTAAATTATTGTCTTATCAAAAAATAAACTACTACTATAGAGCATCGATCGTTGAGATCGACTTTATGAAGCCTCTCATTAAACATGTAGCTCCATTTAGACCTGTGACAATCCAATTTAAGAAAAAGTGCAACCTCTGATGACATGAATATGTTGTCTATGAAGTCAGTGTTTCACTGAGAGAATGCATTGATACATGCGCTCCCTCCAAAAAGAGGCAAAATCAGCCATAGCAGAAGATGAGGATCAATAAGTGGAAACCAAGAAAAACATGATCAGCTCTCATCAGGATAAAAGAATAATACTTAACATTGTGACCAATTTTCTATACAGATGAAATTTCCATCAAAAGACATTAGATGATTTGCAGATTACAAATAAAATCTACCCAAACAAAAAGAACGCACATGACCAAGTAAGAGGAATTGAGCTAACTTGCCTTTTGAGAGCTCTACAGCTGAATAGAACACAAAACACAGAATGGAGTAGAATATGCTATGGATACAACACACAAATTACTGGCTGATGTTTTCAACTGAGCTGAGCCAATTTTAGTTGTGATTTTGTATTTTAGGACCAAAATTTTCCACAAATAGAAAGCAAATCACATATTGGTTATTACCAGGAGTTGAGAGATTTTCCTATTTTTTCTTCACTACGGTAATAGCACAAGAAAGAAAGCTGCATATAAAAAGAACCCATGTAATTCTGGCATCCAGCCAATTGGAACACCAGATAAAGTAACGCAAAGAAGAGAATTGTCTCAACATAAAAAAACACTGAAACTAACAGTAGCAAGTCAATATCGGTCAGAAGATTTCTAACAACTATAGCGTCCCAAAGAAAACACTTGCATAACAGGGACAGACAAGACCACCAACCTGGATGACACAGAGAATATCAGGAAGACGATTTTTTGACTCATCAACAGGGCCTGTGAGAATAATTAGTTAGGTGCTCTTGCATTTACTTGATGCAAAATTTATTTACCATGTCCTATTGAGAAGCATCAACTGGTTTAGTTATACCTAGTAACACAAACAAGTGGTGAGCTGGAGCATCAGCCATCAACTGTAAATCATTTGGAGAATTTTTGTAATGAGAAGCAACATAGAGGGCCATCATTCGCTGCAAATTTTCAAAGCAAAAGGATCACAATATATCAAAGTTGACCAAGCAAACATCAGCCTGAAGTAATATTAATTAAAAAGCAAAGGTGGTTTACCTGCAAAAATAACTCACTGTCTTTATGATAAGAGAAAAGTGTGTCCCGGTTAACATAGTAGAGATCACAATGACCGGGTTGGGGTAACCTGATTGAAGAAAAGAGAATTGTAACTGGAGAAAAAACATGGTTGACTTCTGCAGGAACTACGTTAAGCCAAAGAAAATTTACCAGCTGATACTTGGAATACTATTTGTAACATCCAAACAGAGCAAAGCATTAAGCCATCGTTCAATGCGATCACCAGAAGCATATCTAATGGATTCACTCAATTCTATCTTTTTGAAAAGCCGACCTACATTTAATGGTAAAATCTAGATTTTAAACAAGATAACTGAAACATGATTTAGCAGAGACACCATTTATCATACCACCAGCTCAATCATGAATAATCATGAAAGGCAAAAGTACACCATAGAAAAAAAATCACTCATGAACGAACACAAACTTGAGGGAAAGCAATACTTTTTAAGACAAGGGCGTATTATCAGCATTTACTTAAAAAACTCCAGTTTGATTCATCATAATACTTGTGTTTACTTTGGAACATCCAGTCATAAAACTTCCCATTATTTAAATAATGCAGGCTGCTAGCAAGAACTTTGAAGTTTGATTATTTCAAAAGCATGTATTATGAGTATTTGATTTGTAATAAATCCAACCTGATTCACCATATACTTGGTTTTACTTGCAAACATCCAGTCATAGAAAACTTCACCAAGATCTAAAATCACAACCAGACGTGCATTGCCCAAGACACAAATTAAGGCATGATTTAAGATAAGGCCTGTGTTATTTAATAATTACATGCACAATTCTCCTTCTTTTAAGTAAGGAGTTATCCACCCAATATCAGTGCTCTCTAATTTGCAGTTTTCTTTGCATTCCTAGTTCCTCCTGATTAACTTATTTAAGGATACATGGACTCTACGCACACCATAAGTCGAGTGATCAACTAGCAAATATGGAGATGAAATACCTGAAAGTGCACTATCTGCACTTTTAGACTTCTGACTTTGCTCCTCTAGTTGTTGTAGCAACTTCAATGACAATGATCTTCCAGTGCCTTCATAGCTTTAAAAATAAAAATATTAGGATAGAGTGATCATCAGCACTGTTAACCCCAGGGTAAACACACAAGAGTGTCAAAATAATTCTTCTATCATATAAGACAGTAAGAAGCAATATAAATTGGAAAAGGAGTGGATAGGTTATTTGGAGAGCATAACATTACTAGACAGAAACTAAGCTGGACACAGCCTCATACCCATTCACAGTTGATGCAAGGAAGACGAGGTAAGGACCAAGCAAAGATTTGACCACAGGTAATGGAATAGCTGCTGCTTCATCAACCACCAGCAATTCAACTTGTGACAGCTTTCCATGCTCATGAGGTAGTATATACTGGCATAGCATAAATGATATTGATAACATCAGAAAGTCAGACATACAACTTAATTTCCATATACTGGCAAAAAGAACTGCAGCGAATTAAAAGTAAGGTGTAAAAGTTATGTTTGTAAGAAGAAGAATTTTTTAGTTTAATTATCCCAATATATCGACAACCTTAAGAGGACACAAAAGCACAAGCGATGGAGAAATACAAGAAATCTTGCCATACAGAATAACAGAAATCACCAGCAAGAGTTACAAAATTGGAGCGACTTCTTAAGATCTTTAAAGTTCAGGGACAAGGGGAACGGAAGGTGCAGAAAGTGAATAGGAGTTTGGAAAATGGAAGAGCCATTATCACAACATAACTCCTCGCCGATAATACTGACCTGAATTGTCTGTCTGTGCTGCTTATAGATGTTGATCCTCACGACAGATTTTTTAAACTCCGGGTTATTGCTTTTCACAATATCATAATCAATGTGTTCCTGCAAGTAAAACGCATGTCGTGAGGCAGAAGAACGTGAGATCAATTTCAGGTACCTACTAGATGTGTGACAATCTGTGCACAAGAACTTAAAGAAAATCGCACTATGTTTATGTTTCTACGGATATCTCAGCAGGAGAAGCGTTTTCTCACTTAAAAAGACTTGAAGGGCTGAATGGCAGACTGAAAGTGAAAACTAACATCCCTGGAGAAGATAGATTTCACAGAGAATATGCAAACACACCCTAATCAGTCAGATAAATTTGCATCCTACCTTGTACTCGAGCATACTGAAACCCTTACAGACAAAGTCAAACAGAGTTTTCAGATTTTCAGGACTAGGCGCTGTTATAAAAATATTGGAATACCTGCAATAGCAAACTATAGAAGTTAGCAAGACACAAGGTAGGATCACGGAGAGGAAAGGATATTGAAACCCAGACCAGTTTACCCTGCAGCAACAGCCCCTGCAATTGCCAACCCAAGAGCAGCTGACTTCCCCCGGCCACGAGCAGCAAGAAGAGCAACAGTGCTTCGAAGCGTCTTATCCAGAATAGCATCAAGAAACGTGATCACTGCTTTTCCCTATTTCATATTATTGGTTAATAGCAACATACAGCAGCAGAACAAGAAAAAAAAGCAATTGCAATGAACCCCACAACTGCTATTTATGGTGAACTGTGGTATTATAAGTTAATACTGACTCCATCCAACGGCCATGTTGGCCTTGTTATTATTAATGAAACGCTTTACCTTTACCTGATTAAAAAAAATATTGAATCCATCCATTCAAGCTAGTAAAATTAGTATCTAAAAAAATCATATCAGACTCAAAATTACAATCAGAAAAAACTACAGATTTATTTAATGAAAGCATGGAAGAATGGGAATATTTTTAAAAGGAAAAGCAAGAGCTTGAACAGACAATAATTGCAGCAATGATGATTTAACATACTAGTTATGCCGTAACAAAAGTTCCTAACTTCAAGACCTTAGCCCACATACCGATATTTATTTATCAATTATCAGCAAGTCATATTTCTTTACTTAGTATGTCAAGTCCTGTTCTATTTATCAGAAGTGAAGTTTTGTTCTATTTATGAGTGATTGGCCCAACCAAACCATATGATTCTACAACAGAAGGAATCGCACAATTCGACCAGCATTTTTTTCTATTTTTGAGAAGGTAAAGAAACCGACCAGCAGTTTTTTTTTTCAGTCTGTATTCATGTAAACTTTAGACGGAGGAAATCTGTTTTTGGTGATTTCATCAAAAATTAATAGAAAAAAGACATTTAAAACTTAATTGTGCTGACTAAACTCACATTCTGACATGACAGTTGACTTTCAATCCAAAAAATAGGAAACTTATTATTATTTGAACAGAGAAAAGAAAAAAACGACCAAGCACCAATAATGATTAAGCTTTAAATGAACAAGCTCCAAGTTTAAGGCAAGTTCTAATGTATGGTTGTACCTACTACAGCACCATCTAAGGGTGTCAGATATGGCCCAAAAATTGATGGCTCCCCCAACCCACCCAAAATCTTATGGGTTGGGCACAAGATAATTTAGTATTGGGATGATTTTTAACCCGCCCAACATAACCCATTTTTAAAGTGATCTCCATTTTAGCCCAATACAAGCTCAATTCTAACCCATTTTTACGATTTACTTTAATTTGGGTTTACTGCTTGAAATTTACTTTGATTTTTTCTGTATATTCACTTCCCGTGTAACATGTATCTTATAAGTTTGATTGTGTACAATTATCACTACATTAAATTAATAACCAAAATTACATAATAAGTTGTCAATACTTCCTAAAAGTTTTTTAAAAAAATCAATGCAATGAGGATAATTTTTTGGAACAAAGTAAAAGTATATGGTAAATCTAGTGTCTTCCTGAAATATTTTAATATGTGAAATATAATGTGCTAACATTTTGTCTGAATTGAGAGCTCCCTATTTCATGCTGAAGCTTCACCAGAATTAGGATAAATACAAGACGATATGCTAATAACAAGTGAAAAAATAATGGGGTGTAATTTTAAATTGTTTCCAATAGGAGGAGGAAAATTAGGACATTTTCTTGTATACAAACTTATTCATATTCATCATATTGTCTTATTCAAAATGATATCGTACAAAATTAAGAAAGATGATTACTTTAAAATACATCCACGAGAAAAAAAGTTGCATGCTTCACTTGGTTGGTAATTAGAAGAGCTTGTCTAACCCACGAAGTATTACAAAGAAGAGGTATACAGATCTATTCAAGGTGCTATATGTGTGAACAAGAGGCTGAAGCAAATGGCCGTTTATTTCTGCATTGCAAGATGGCTACAGATCTGTGGAACATGCTCGTTTGTATACTCGGGATTAATTGGACAATGCCCAAAACCACTTTTGAGGTACTAACATTGACTGGCAAGGAATTGGGAAGAGAGGATCAAAGGAAGATTGGTGGAAAAATGTCCCTGCTTGCATTTGGTGTGCACTATGGAAAGAAAGGAATGAGAGGTGCTTTGAAGGGAGGGTTAGCAGCTCGAGATGTCTTAGTCTTTTGTATTTTTGGTGTAAACAAGATTTTTTGATGACAAGGAAACCCGCACCCGCTACCCTTTGGGTGCGCACAGGGGTCTGCTCCTATGCAATAGTTCGCAAACCACATAGGAGAGGAAGTGTAAACAAGATTTAGTGGGGAAAGTAGATCGTTTAGTGGAGTTTATAGGCCAATTGTAAATTTTTGAAAATTTGTTTTTGGATCTGAGAATTATGCACCCCCTGGGGGTTTGTAAATCCCTCCTCATCAATTTCTTGACGAGTTCTTTTGTGTGAATACAAAGTTACCTATTTCAAAAAAAAAAAATACATCCACGAGAAGCGAAAAAACATTCTTTTTAATTAGCGCATTCTTTCTAATTAGAATTCAAAACCCCCTATAAATAGTTATGTCAAGTTGGGCAGGTAAAAATCCAACCCATTTTTTAGTCTATTTCAACCCAAGTACTTTTGAGCCAATTTTAGCCCAACCCATTAGCTCAGGCCCTTTTGACCCGCCTAACCTGCCCATTTGACACACCGAGCACCATCATGTGTTGTCTATTTTGTGGGGGGGATGGGGATATCACTTTACAGATTAAGAAAAAGGGTGTACTTATGCATGAGTATTAATCCCCCTATTAACTGAATAATAATATCGTCTGATAACTAAGTATAATTCTAGTTACGAGTGGTTTTAACCAATCCAACATTCTGCCACAAAGAAAAGGACAAAAATGTTCAGTGAATTTTCAATTTTACCAAGTATCAAATCATTATCTCCTGTTATCCTATGAGCTATACAATAACTCAGTTAAAACATCTATTTTACATACAAGTAACTCTTTATCCTGGGGGTTAGTTCCACATAACCTAGAAATTGGCAATGTATGACATATGCTCCAATTGAGAAACAAATGTCAATTCTCACAGTTCAAGAAAAGTAGCTAACCTGGTCCAAGGTACAGCATTTCCGAATGAGGGGACCGACAGGGAAGTCTTCATTCAATTGTTCTTTTAAATTCCTTAATTCCCCCTCTGCTTCTGAGAGCCCCTCAGAGTCCTTCATCAAAGTAAATAAAAAAAGAATCAAGAATACTTATATCAAAAGATTACCAAAGATAGTTTATCGTGTACCAAAAAGTGACTCCAGAAAGAGTAATTCTTTCGCAGTTCAACATCTGATATGATGTAATTATATATGGCCGTTACATTTCATATGGACTGAATCAGCATATATTATCTGAGATGTATAAATCAGTAATCAGAACAACTCAGGAATGAACTGATCCAGGAAGAAGTTTACCTCTTGAACAGGTACAGCAGTAATTCTCCTCATGTGGGAGGAGATTGGTAAAATATTTAATTCATCATCCATGACAATACATGTTTCGCATGATGCAAGAGAGAGTATAAATCGCTCATTAAAGCGACCAGTAGTCTGTGAATGGGATTCTGTACGAAACCTGGAGTGAACATCCTGCATATTCACATGTGTTATAACATCAAGAGCGCATAGAAAACCAAGTAACTATCTGCAAGCTAAAAGCAGCTTCTTCATTCAAATACTCTTTTTGAGTGTGTGTGGGTGTGGTCAGTTGAAATCTTATTTAATTAATTAAAGAGCAAGAAAGAAAAACAATAAGAAGTAACAACGGAAGAGATGTCACTAATCTACTAGTTACTCAAAATTTCCAGCCTAGAAAGCAGAGCAGTTGGTATTGAGCGTACCATGGTCATGGTGAAGAGACTGGTTAGAGAGGACAAATGGCGAAGCAACAATACAATTAGCCCACCACCTTCAACTGTCTCTATTGTTCTCGCAAGAAGATTGGGTGTCAAAGCCTCGAAATCCTAGAACATCATAAGAGGAAAAGAAAGGAATTTTCCCAAATATCACGATAACATAAAGAGGGGATAAAAAGAGGAAATAGGTAGTCGATTTGCTTTAAATAGTTTATGGAAATTTAAAACTTCTCAGTTACCTGCAATATACACATGCCAAAAGTATTTCCTAAAATTCTTTCTGAATCTCTATACAAGCAATAGCTAACGCCTCCAGTTCCAACAAAAAGGTCAAATGGGTCTGCTTTTTCAGTGTCCAGTACTCCCTGCAGTATCATTTTTTTCATTTGCTTCTGTCTCTTTTTCTTGTGACTGCAAGAAGATGATTGACTCTATCATTGACCAATTGCCTAAATGACTAACAACATCTACTGATAAACTGATATGAACACAGTGAGACACAAAACAAAATCCCCACTAATCACTCACAATATAACAATCTCCACAAAAGAATGACCCTAGAATTCCTTTCACTCACCAGTAATATCCAGTAAATTAACTGCCAGATATATAGCTACAATTAACTATTAGCACAACAAGTAGTGTCGCTAAAGTTTCAAACTCATCAAAATTTAAAGTTTCTTCAGTAATACCCAACTTAAGCCTGTGTTTTATCATATTCCAACCAGATAAAGTAACTGCCAAAACAAAGTCAAGAACTTTGGTGAAGCAGCTTTATAGAGTTTTCACAGTTTCTTTTTGTCAAACAAAATCCATTGTCACTAACTCAAATTCACATTATAATATTCAATCCAATCTCCCCATGGGACAAACCAAATTCAGGTTTCAATAAAGAATACAAATAGTCCCTCCATTTCAATTTATTTGTCCTATTTTCTTTCTTGGAGCATGTTTGGATTGGCTTTTGACTTTTATCTTATAAGCCAATAGTAATAAGTTAGAAATCAAAACTTATGGTTTTTGGCTTATTTTTATCATTTTAGCTTAAACACTAAAAAGTGTTTAAAAGCTATTTCGACATAAGAGGCACTAAAAATAAGCCAAACAGGCTCTTAGTAAGTTTCAGAAAGAATGTTTTTTTTTACTTTTTTGGCAATCCTTTGATATCTAAACTTACACATACATGTTTAACACAACAAAATTAAAAGTCATTTTAGTACATAGTTTAAATCCACAAAATTCAAAAGTATTCTTTAATTTCTTAAACTTCATACCAGATTGAAATTGAAACAGAGAGTAAACAAACCACGTCCATAATTGAAAGAATTCAAAAAAAAAAAAAAACATAAACTTGGAGTAAGTATCTCACCTGCTTAGTTCAAGTTTATCCTTATAGCACCAAAGCACACTAGGTCGCGACTTTACAGAAGCTTTCCCCAACATATAGTGCAGATTAACAATCTATTTTTATTCAATTTTTTCACAAAAACAAAAAAGAGTTAGAAACAAGTGTTTACTTTCACAAAAATTATCTGAGAGAACAAAGAGGAAGGTAAAATTGCCTGGTCACGAGACTTGTCTCCAATAATAACAAACATAGAACGGTGACGATTACGAACTCCATTCTCAATTAGGGTTCTAATCCGTTCATCCACTTTCTTCCTCATTTTTTTCTTCTTCTTCACTGATGTTCAAACTGCTCTGTTATGTTCCTGTATAGTATTAGGGTTTAAAGAAGGGTTTTTGTAAAGAAGAGATGTGGCTTATATATATACCTAAAAAAAATGTTATAAATATACGATGAAGGTTTGTTATACTATGTTTCTTCCGAGAAAAGTTAGGAAGGTTAACTTTGGGATCAAATTTGGAAAAATTAGATAATTAGACATACTTAACTTATATATACATATTTTATCTGTAGTTTAAAAATATTGTTCATAATACCACTTTTTAATAATTATATTATATATTTTAAAAAACATAAATTCCTTAAATATGAAATTGAATAATTATCTTAAATTTGAACTCTTTAATTAATGATATATTAACAATTTTAATTACCTTCTCTCACATAACTTTTTTCCTCCCCAATTACCCGCATCTCATCCCCTCACCACAATTCACACACATCCATCATCTCTCCTTCTTCATTAATCATCTCAAAACATGTTTGCATGCATAAAATTCAAAACTAATTCTTCAGAATTAGACATAAAGAGGTAAATTAAGATTTTGTTTAATTATTCACTATGGGCAAAAGTGCTCATTATCCCCTGAACTTGAAGTTTTCTATTCAGTGTACACCTAAACTATATTTCGTTTTAATTACCCCCAAACTTATTTATTCCTCCATCGCATACACCTGTATTGTCCATTTGGCGTAGAAATTGACAACAAACTCTAGCATGCGTGTGAGGAAGTAAATTTTTGCTACATCACAAAGCTTCAACGGTAAAAAAAAACCCATAAAATGTATGTTTTTCTTTAATTTTTGGCATCTCTTCAGAATTCTCTCTCTATTCTCTAACTATTTATTCTCCCTAATCCCTTCTTCCTTTTCAAATTTCAGAAAATTTTCTCTCTTTTTCGTTTTTAATTACATTTGTTAAATTCATGAATTATAATAGGAGACTTGTTTGTTTATGTGGGACTCCTCCAATTCTGAAAATTTCATGGACAAATGACAATCCTGGACATAGATTTCTCGGTTGTAGACACTATGGGGTATGTATTGTTTCATATATTTTTTCTTTTAATTTTCCAATTTCTTATAATGTAATTTTTTTTAACTTTAATTTTATGAAATGCAGTCCTTATTTTGAAATTCTTGTAAGTTTTTCGATTGGTATGATCCAGAATTTTCTAGTCAGGCGAATGCTGTGATTTTGGGTCTGTTGAAGAAGACCAACAAACAACAAAAACAGTTGAAGTGTAGATAGATGTTAAAACTGATTTTGGGCATTAGTTTGATATGTAATGTGATATTGTTCTTTTATTTAGTGTGTTGTTGAAAAAAATTTAGTGAATGTAATTGTTATTAACGCAGGGACTTTTGGTTCTAGCGTTCTCATTTTGTGCATTAGTTTGGTTTGGTGTTTTAGTGATGTGTTTTTCTGCTGAATAAAGCTATATATATATTGATGTATATTCAATTGACTTGTCCTTTTTTTATAAAATTACAATTACATGGAATAGATAATATGATAACAAAACAAGTAATAATAACATAAAGGCATAACATAACTAGTGTTTTCTTGATCATTAAACACAAACATCAGTTTCATTGTTTCAACCAACAACCACCACAATAACTTAAGTGAACCACCAAAACACAAAACAATCACTACTTTAAGTTTGGTTGAACAACCATACAAGCACCAAAACATAAAACAATCACTAATTTAAGTTTGATTGTTACAACCACAAAACCACTAAAGCACCAACACACATTAACTAAGAAGTTTTCTTTGAGGGAGATTTTCCCTGGGCTTGTGCCCTTGTTTTGAATTCCAACAGCTTTTGATCTGGTTTGAATATGACACATAACACTTTGGACTTGAAGTTCTCTTTGAGTCATGGCATGTTTGTCTTTCCACTTCAGTCCCTTGGTAGGTTTAAAACTAATATTACATGTCACATGCGCAGAACTCTGCACACCAGTATTAACCCTCATACTACTAGCCAATCCTTGCTGAAATATTAACTTAGTTATTTTGGGACTCACATTTAAAAATATAATTATGACAATTTTATAAGACACTTACATTAATACATGTATATCCAGTATCAACAACAAATACACCTTGTCTCACAACTCTTGGCTTCTTCTTGTAACCACTGCATGCACCTCTTCTTGTACAAGTGTTGTTGCTGCTTGCTCTTTCATATTGACCCCTCCCCCTCTTTTTACCAGTGGAGGACTATTGTGAGTAGAAAAAGAATAAAACAAGAGACTAAATTAATAAGTAACCTAATCTGATTTATAAAAGCAAATTAATGTAAATGTACCTTTTGAGTGGGTGTTGGTGTAGACTTAGGTTAAGGATTTTTTGGATAATTTCTCTTGTTATGATTTGCATAGTGGCAACTTTCCAGCATTTCTCACTTAACCAATTTCTCTTCTTCTGTTCTTTGGTGGCCTACCAGGCATTTTTCTTACCTCAGGTGGTTCAACTATTGTGTTTCTACTTTCAGGCCACATTTCCATGTTTGGGACTGGTTGAATGAAATTAGAATATGTCTTCAGATATGTCTCTATTCTATACCAGCTTGAAATTGCTTGTGATGCATCCATGTTCAAGTGGTTCATTGTTGCTATACCATGTGCACATGAAATACCTTTTAATTTCCAAGATCTACAACTACATTTCTTCAACAAGTTCACAGTATGTTTGTATGCTCCTTCTAACACTTCAAATCCATCATCATCATTTCATTCAATGTTGCACTGCATTAATCTTGTTACATTGGTATTGAATACCATCATTGTCATTAGAGATATTTCATTTGTCCATGTATCAGTAAATGCTCTTGACTTACTCACCCTACTCATTACCTTAATTTTAATTTCTTCCAACATAGAAACAATAGTCTTGTTCCTACATCTCAAGATTCAAGCATTGAAACTCTCTGCCATGTTGTTATCTATACTATAACATTTTGAAAAAGTTTGGAAAAAAGCTTTGCACCATTTCTCCTTGTTGTATTTGATAAGGTCTTCAATTATACATTTTCCTAGCTTGGCTAGAGCATTTAAATTGTACTTAAAATGTACCTCAAAAGTGGCTCTAGCACAAGCCCAAAATTTCTTCCTTCTCTCTATGCCTTTCCTGTTTTGTGACCAATTTGTTAATTTATGTCTAGCACACATTCTATGCTCACATTCAGAAAATACTTCATATGCAGCAGCTATTAGTCCATGTAGTTGAAAAATAAAATAATAAAGATAGTTAAAATGTTGCTCAAATTAAATTGAAGACAAACAAAAAAAAAGAAATTCAGTTACCTTTTGCAATCACTAATGATAGTGATCTGGTAACCATCTCGTAGATTAAGATCATCTTGCAGAATGGTCATGAACCATTTCCGTGCGGCCTTGCTTTCAATACCAATTACTGCCCATGCTATTGGATACATTTGGTTGTTTGCGTCTTTAGTAACACTACCAAAAGTCGACATTTACAAATTCCTTTAAAAAAACACCCATCCAGCCCTATACATCTTCTGCATCCTTGTTGAAAACCCTTTTTCATAGCATCAAAACATATATAAAAAGAGTGAAATTGTTTCATCCTATTTTCTGAATCTGTAAGCTTCACAACACAAGTGCTAC
Source organism: Solanum chiquidenum (assembly GCA_029582725.1). NCBI lineage: Eukaryota > Viridiplantae > Streptophyta > Magnoliopsida > Solanales > Solanaceae > Solanum > Solanum chiquidenum. The sequence continues at coordinate 31,586 of JAJOOS010014151.1, forward strand.
CAGGATTTGTTTGGAGGAACACATCCTTGTAGTTTAGGATTCTATTAAATTTTGCCACATGATCCCCCGTAATTTTCTTAATTTTTCTTGTTTTTAAACAAACTGTCTTGCCTACATAAACATTCAACTCTTTCCTCACCAAATCTTGTATTTTTCACCCTTTTATACTATGTTGAGAAATAATCCTATCTTTCAAATACTTACATAAAGTTTACTTTGAATTATATAAAAAATTATTGTTGGTCCTGGTACATCTGTGTCTTGGGTAGTTTTCACTCCTCCCTTCCTTGCTTGCATACAACAGTCATTGGACAACCATTTTTACACTTGACTCTTACTTTAGTACTCTCATTCACATACTTGTCTAACTCAACTCCTTTTTTTATAGCATATTTTGTAATTGTCTCTCTAAATTCCTTTACACTTTCAAATACCAAACCACACTGTCATATTACAACATCACAAGTAGAATCATATATCACTCTATTACTCCTCTTTCTCTCCCCCCCCCTTCCTCTTAAACTCCCTCCTTCAAGTTCATCATCAGAAATAAGTTGTTCTTCATCACTTTGAAAACTATCACAATCAGAACTGTCATAGTATAGCTCATCCTCTGTTAGCTTACCCTTGAATTTTTTTTTGCCTTTTTCAATATCTTCATACCCTTTATCAAGTCCAACTTCACCTAAAAATCTTTTTATTTTTTCCTTCTTCTTTCTTCTCCTACTTTCTCTAAACTTTCTCATATCTTCCTTCGCAATCCTCAACTCCTTATGCACATCACTTTCATAGTCAATAGATTGGTCATAACAAATAGAATCATTGTCTATATATTCCTCTGCATTTTATTGGGCACTTGGTTCAACTTCTTCTTGAATAGAAGGTTCAGTTTCTTATTGAACCTTCAATCTATTGAAGAATAACAGTTTCTTATTGAACACATGCAACCCCATCATTCTCAACTCTTTCACTAGATAGAAAGGTAGAAGAGGAACCTAACCCTAGATCTAAATTTTTTGGTTGCGCAGTTAAAGAACCATCAGATTATTTGCATTAAAAGACTCACCAACTTGACTTAAAGATTGACTAATTTGGCCTTCAATAGAACCCACATTCTCTAGAATAGAGTCATGACACACATAAATATCTATTGTGTCCCCCAACATGCATAAATAATGCAATATTACAAATGTCCATGTCATTTTTCAATTCCGCCAGATCACCACCTAGAGATGGAACTACATAAGTTTTTTCTAACTTACTAATTGATTTCACGTATCTAATCACTACTTCCAGTTCAAGTGCCAACGATAGTGAGTAGTAATATAACCCAACTAGTGAATTGGGGTCGAGAACCAAGGGAGTGGTTCGTACTCAAGAATCAATAGAAAACACTACTAGAAAACTGTAAATTACCTACAAATTTTATTTGGGAATTATTTCCGCATAAATTTTCCACGAATTTTCATGTGGAAATATGAAATTCCTAAATTCTAGATTGTTTTACCTGCAGAAAATATTTTTCCAGAAAAATTGGTAAGTAAATTTGGCGCCATTTTTACAAATTATTACTTGCGGAATTATTTAGGGCAAATACTTTGCAAGTATCGTTTTCATAGGTAAATTCGCAAATAATGAAAAATGTATCTTTTTTTTATTTTTTTGCAAGAAATATTTTAGATAAACTTATTTGTAGATTTAGATAGGGATAATTACTTGGGATAAATATCTAGAAAATTTTTATATGTTGTATTACCTGGGGATTCATATTCTACGAATTTTGTTGGAGATTTATTTTTTAGTTTTCTGACTTGGAGAATTACTTGGGGATTTTATTTTTGTTAATTTTTCTTTGAGATATTTTGAGGGATTTGCTTGGAACTATGCATACTTGATATTTTTTAATATAATGGATTTTTTTTAAAAAAATCTAAGGATTTTTTTAAATTTTGGAGTCCTCGAGAATATTTTCTTAAAAATAAATTTACCAAAATTAAAAATTATAATAATATAAAAAATGACAATGACACTAGAATGAATTTTATTGTTAAATATTTAGTATACTTTTAGATTAAATGAATTGTTAAACAATAATATCAATCTAATACGGTGTTGAACATTACCACAAATGCCAAGATCAACATTTTTTAACTAACACATAATTAATATTTAATCTCACCAAAAACCAATGATATCATTTTTTATTTTGTTTTTTTTATTTGAAAGATACAAACAATTGAAATAATTATATGGAAAAATAACTATCATAATTATAATTAATTTGATTTAATACTATTTAATAGTAAATTATGTATTATTGAATAAGTTAAGCACTATTTTAAGTAGATTTTTTTTTAATTATATACCTTACTAATGTGAAGTTTAATTACCCCTCGTTGATAGAATTATATAAAACGAAAAATAAATATTTTTATTTGTATATTCAATTGATATATTATTTTTTTACCGACATTCAAAATGATAAAAAAAAATTCTATAGTGAGTTATTAAATTATATTTATTTTCCAATAAATAATTAGGTATTTTAAAATATAATTATTAAAGATAAATTTAAATTGTAAATGCCGCACATACCTAACAAGATTTACTATCAGTTATTGTTTATAACTTCCTTCCACATTAAAGTTATATATATATTTATATTTTTTAATTATTTATTTATAAAAACTTTGAATGTATAATTTAAATTTTGTCTACGTTTAATATGCTTAAGTATGGATATTATCTCATAGAAAGTGTAAATATAAATTTTCATCATATGTTGTGTGGTAGTGATTTATTTTAAATATATAAATAACTCTATGTTTCATTTCTTCAGAGTTAAATCACATGAACTTTAGCCAATATTTCAACATATATTTCGTTACCATATGAATATGAGATGACTTTATAGTTCTTTTTTTGTGTAATTTATATATATTAAAATTATATTTTAATACTCAATTAATTTAATTAAATTTAGCTTTAAAAATTAATCAAATCACAGAAAAACACTAAAAATTAGTGTAATGACATTAGTACTAGTTGTACCACATCGATGGAATACACTAAGAATTTTCATATATAATGTTATGACTTAGATTATTGTGAGAATGTAGCAATTAGTTTAGGTTGGGCATTGGATGGTAGGTTGGGATTAAGTTGTGCATTCAATATAGGTGGAAAATTGTAACAAGTAATCAAGAAGAGGTGTATAAGTGGAAAATTGGATTAAATACAAGTATTTAAGAAGAGGTGTATATATGAATGAGGTTAAATAAATTAAATAATTAAATAGGAGATAATAACTAATATTTGCTTAAAAGAAATTTCTTAAAAAATTATTAGAATATCTTCATGCGGCTTTACTTACGGAAAAAATGGTAAGAAAAATCCTATTTTATTAATTTTTATCGAAAAAATTTCGGATTTTAAAGTATTTTTTGCAAGAAAATTCGCAAGTAATTTACATGCGAAATATAAATCCCTAGGTCAATTACTTGGAGATTTTGAAATTCGCAGGAAATAATTACCTAGGAAAGTTTTACCATCGGATTCTTTTTGGCAGGAAAATCCGCAGGAAACTTAGTTTTCTACGAATTTTCGTATACAATCCCTAGGAAAATCTCCAAGTAATACACACTTTTCTTGTAGTGAAATCATAAACATGCTCAAGTCAATCATAGCTAAAAATATTTACGAATAAAAGCATGGTAAATTAAGGGTTGACACAAGTGTCAAATATCAAAAGGGGGGCTTGTAGTCAACAAGCAACTAAAAACAACAAATAATATAAAATTATGAATATGGATACGGAATTCTTGGGATGTGATAGGATTATGGGCTAAGGTAAACAACCGGGTAATTGCAATTAATAATAAACCGCTGCAAATCAATAAATAAGCTAGCCTTTAGTGGTGGTAAACTTTCTCTCGAACAATTTACTCCGAATCGAATTCATTTCTCTCGAACACCAATAAACCGCAATGAAGCACAACCTTCGCTTTAGTCCATGCACTCTCTCAAGCTGAATGTGTGGAAAAGGGTTTAGGGTTCACTCTCTCAAGCTGAACCCATGACAACCCAATACCCACAGACCATCGATTCAGCAATTTTGGTTTTAAAACCTCTCTCTCTCGAGCAAGCCAAAAACACGAAGTTAGGATTGTATTTGCAACTACAACACATTAAATTCAACCACAATTACTGAAAAAAATCACTTCTAAATAGCAAATAGACTATCAATTAGCAATACCCAACAATTAAATCAACCCATAATCACATAATCACGTAATCACACCCCAAGAATTGGGGGTTTAGCTAGACATAGTAAAAAGATAGAAATCGATACCGAAATGTGTTTCCATCAACTGGGTACTATTAATATTGTCTTTACAAACGTCTAAGATGAAAAATCTTCAATACCCACTTTCAATTTCTTAGAAATGGAAATCTTCAAAGCTAAGGAAAAATGTCTCTCAAACTCAGTTCTAATTTCTAAACTTTAAAAATTGAATAATACTATGATATCCTACAAAATCTAATACTAAGCTAAAAATTTAAACAAGTATTTATAATTGTCAAAAAATGTGTTGCGAGGTTCAGTCGGCACAGTTAGTCGGGATCGCCGATCCGCCCTTTGGTTATTTGTATTGCCTTTTTACTTTTGCCTTCAACATCCTTGAGGTCCTGTAACTTTCGGCGATAAGGCACTGCATCGCGGAACTGTTCGGTGACTCACCGACTGCTTATTTCTATCACTGACTTGATTTTCTCCTTCAGAGCTTGGCACACTGGAACATTAGGCGAGACCAAAGCCATTCGGCGACTCGCCCAATGGCTTAGGCGATCCTCATGCCTTCTTCTCTTCGTTCTTTCTGCTGCCTTGTTCCTTTTTGCTCAATAGTGTCCATGTTTTATCCCTACGTCCAAATACCTGAAATTCAAGGATTTACATCAGTTATTGAGACAAAATATGCATTTGAGGACACTAATTCTATTAAAATTAAGCTCTAAATGAGTCCAAATCGTGGACTCATCAACACCCCCAACTTAAACTTTTGCTTGTCCTCAAGTTCAGCAGTTCAAAAAGGATGTCTCAAACAATGCTACACAAGATTCAATTATGAATGCACACAAAAAGACTCAACTTACTCATTCAAAGATCAATTGTGCACTCAAAGAGTCAAGTTGTGACTCACCAATATAAAAAAAAATCTCAACCTCACAATACTTGCTTCAAATGCAAGTTCAAGTTCAACAAAGGTATTTAAATGCCCTCACACAAAGAATGATTCCATATTCACACCCAATGGTTTAACAATTTAAAGTTTCGGAATCAAATGCAACGCTCACACTCATAAAGATGAACACAATGTATTGATTTCACCCATAGGCTTGCCCGTATTTTCCAACCAACATTTGTTTCAGCTCACTCAAGATAAAAAAGGTCTTTTCAAGGCTTGTAACGGGGCTGAGTGCAAATGCATGGTCATTTAGGATCAATGGCTATAGTCCTCATGAGATGTGGTGTGAACAACACTTCATTTCCTTTTCTTCATCATTCTTCATTCGTGCTCACAAGTCATCCCATTATTCACTTTCTATGGATTATTGGAAACCCATTTCTTTTTGTATTTTTACAACTTTATTCCATAACTTTTTCATTCTTTTCTTTTTTGTTCTTTTTTTTTTGTATGGAGGGGTTCCATTTTTTTCAAAACATGGGTAAAATGGGACTTTCTTGCACTCCTTGATTTACTTTCTCTTTTCACCACACCCCCAACTAAGGCTTTTGACCTAAGTTGGCTATTCAAACAAACCACAATTCATGAGGATCATGGGTATTGGATCCAGAAAGGTTATGTTTTCATCAAGTTTCTTCCAAGGAAAGGTTAAGGCTCAAAGGGTGCTCAAGCGGGGTTCACACATTCACAAGGTAGGCCACAAAAAAAGGTATAATGTCAAATTGTTCACACTCTTTAAAGTTGCCTAAGATCATATAAGGAGTTCACATCACTTATTCAGCCGGACCAACGGGGTAAATTCTAGGTGTCATCACCCATGGTTCACGGTAAGCTCATCACGCAAGGCATTGACACCAAAGTCAAACAAGACTCCACACTTTCGCTAGTGTGCAATGTTCATCACAAGAGACTCAATTTGATATTTGGCTAGTCACAACGAGATGCAAAGAGTTCACATATTGACCATGCAACTTCACTTGGCCTCATCGTAACCACACATTCATTTTTGTTCGATTATGAGCACTATTCAAGTCATCGTATTGATCAAATCGATACTCAAATTTGCAAAAGAACAACCACATTCAACACAAACAAGAGGTGGCAAATTTTTTTCGGAAGGGTGTCAAAAATAATTTATAATTAAAAACACAGAGCCACAAGCTCAAACTTCCACAAAAAGCAGTGTACAACACAATATTAGCTCAAAACCCAAATATATAACCAAAACCAATCAGGTTACAACAAGTCACACAAAAGGTGGGCCTCACACCACAAATAAAATCATTTGTCCTCAAATGCAAAGAAAAAATATCAAAAAGTGAAATAAAGTAAGACAGAGAGAGCGGAAAGGGGGGTCTTGTCTACGCAGTCGCTCCATCTATCTGTGCATCAGTGCCCGGTGTAGTACTCTGGATCTAGGCATCAGTATTTGGGGTCACCTCATGAGGAACCGTAGTACCAAACCCACTAAAAACTGCCGCAGGTGTATTCGCCAAAAAGTTCCGCACAACTACATAAAATCCCCGGGCCCATGAAGGAATAGAAGGGCCTCAAGGAGTAGTCTCCCTGTCAGAATTGGGTCTCTTGCCCTTGCCTTTATCTCCAAGTGGAGGTTCTTGTCTTCCCTTCTTGGGAGGATTTGATCTCCCTTCATTTATTTTGAAATTTCATACTCTTATCTTTCGTGGTGGCATGATTCTCCCAGCAAGTTTCGGTCTAGCCATGTCTGCAAAGCATCGAGAAAAAGTGAAGAAAATCTTCAAACAAAAGCACAGAAAATCAGTTGCAAACAGACTCGCCGAACAAGTTGGTGAGTCACTGAATCGCTTTGGCGAGCTAGTTCGGGTTCACCGAAAGGATTGACTTTAAAATTATGGAAAGTTGGCGATGGGAAAAACCTTTTGGCGAATCAACGAAATATTGTGGCGAGCAAGGGTGAACCCCTCGAAAGTTACAGTGCAAAAAGAGTACAGGGGTGCAGACAAAAGGCGACCAAGAAGTCTTTCGGCGAGACGTCAGTGCCTTCGGCGACCTCAGACTTCTCGCTGAAAGTTACAGTGCCAAACAACACATTTAGCAAGAAATTAACGGCAAGATGAGGAACTTCGGCGAACCACCGAGTGGTTCGGCGAGCTCGACCCAGCTCGCCAAACGACCCAACGTGCCTACTTTCAACCCAACTTCTCGAATTTAACCTCGCAACCCCTGAAAACAAAATCAAAGCCTACACAACTCAAATTAAAACTAGACCCATATCACCTATTATCCCGGGATACTCACACTTCTCGGTTTTGCCATATTTGGCCAATTGATGACTTTTGCCCTTAAGAATGACGTCATCCGTTCTATCATTGGGAAAATTACGTCGTTTGGCACAAATACGGGCTACTCAGACTTCACCCAACCAAACTAAACAACCTGCAAGTACAACCCCACATGAATTAATTTATTTGAAAGAGCAAAAATATGAGATTTCAACATTCAAAACATTACGGGCAGGATTATCGAATTAACACAGGCACATACCAAAACAATTAAGATTAGAGAGGCCCAACACATATTACTAAGATAAGATCATTGCAAATGAGTAAAAAATTATTAAAAATAGAGTTGGGGTTCGGAAAACTAACCTTAAATACCGATTAAAATGATATTGAAATGCTAGTCGGTAATGTAATCCACTCTGAACACAATTCCAATGACTAAAATATGGTAAAAATGCCAGAAATATAGAAAGTAAGGTGCGGGTGTGAGTTTGGGAAGATAAAAAGTGAGGGAAAATGAAAGAATTGGAGGTTTAAACCTTTGGCCTTTTAAAAACCGTCCAATTCTTGCTCACTCGGTGACATAAGGTTTTCTCGCCGACCCACTCGGCGACATGACGAGTGGGCTCTTACCTCGCCGAGTTTTATAGGACCTCCAATTAATGTGAGGGTCCCCACAGTAGACTAGATCACGATCACCGACCAGGTCTATAATTCGCCAATAATTTCCTGGGCTAGCCAAGTTTTATAGACTCCCCTTTGAAGATGTCTTGAGTCAAACGACAAATTAGGTCGGGCTCGCCGACCTCTTTGGCGATGCGCCAATTGGATCATGTGCTCGCCAACCTGCACTTTTCAAACACTTTAACCTGCACAATTCACGCACCATTATTTACCACAACAAAAGTAAAGCAATAAAAGGGTCTTGGGTTTCCTCCCAATCATCGCCTTAGTTAACTTCGTGGCACGACGCAAGTCCACCTTTAAACCTCATTCTTGGGGTTGACCTTAGTGTCACTAGGCAACCCCCCTTGTTGTCTCTGGTTTAGATGAGACGAGATATGACCCATTTGGGTCTCCAACTGCTTGATCGACACTGAATGAGAGGTGACGGTCTGGCTAAGGGTCGACACGTCTTCTTTCATCTCTTTCAAGATCTTGTCTGATCCCTCAAATTTGTTGAGGATACGAGAAATCATATCCTCAGACCGACCACCTTCTGAATCCTTTGGCTTTTGGCTCTCGTGGGGAGGCGCATACCTATCCTTCTCCCCATCCTTCCAATTTGGATTACGGTCCCTCTGTTGACACCCAATTTTGGCTCTCCACGTTTGCTTAACTAAAGTTTTAATAATAATAATAATAAAAATAATAAAATATAAATATGTTACGAAATTGTAGGAATACGAAAAGATTTTTAATTATTATTTATTTCATAAATAGTATTTTTTATAAAAATTAAATATATTATATAAATATTACTACTTTCTCATTTTTAAATTTCACGTCAAATGAAAATTTTTCTTGACAAAATGGCACAGCATAACACCCTATAGACTAAATTAGCAATAGATAGCCCACTTTTAATTTTTTAGCAAGAAAAAGACTTTGTTTTATTTATTTGGCATTGAATAGTTATTTTTCTTCTTTTTTTAAATGTATTTTTGTTCTCCTTATTTTTCTCAAACACACGTTCTAAAAAATTATTGTTTTATTATCCCTATTTAACTCTTTTTTTATTTTGTCAACACTTTTAAAATAGAGTTCTTCTCTTTTTTGTCTCCTTTTTCTCTTTTCAGAATTCTTTTCACACTTTTAAAATAATCTTGTTTTTTTCAGATTAATTGTTGAATTTCATGATTTGTAGAATTGAAGTTTTTTCAATTTTGTTTTTGGGAAAATTTAGATTATTCAACCTTCTTTTGTTTTCTTTCTAAAATCCTTTTCATATGTATATTTGATTCTCTTCTAAATTTTCTCTTATTCTCCTTAATTTACTCTGTCTATGCAAATTAAATATAACTGTATGTTTATTGATGGATCCTTTCAATAATTTCTTTTAATATATAATTAGGTAGTATTTCTTGCCACATTAATTTTGAAAATTTGTGATTTGTGGAACTAAAGTTTTAAAAACTTTTTTTGGGGAAAATTCAGGTAATAGTTTTTTGAAATTTTTGTTCTCAATTTCATGGGTAAGAAAGATCTTCGTAAAAAATCAGAATGTTGATTTTGATGAATACAA
>JAJOOS010014152.1:0-40132 GCA_029582725.1 Solanum chiquidenum
GGATCAACAGTACGGTCCGTAGATCAATCTACGGACCGTCAATGAGCGCCGTGGTTCCACACTTGTCAGATTTATCTGATTTCCCTTTTATGCTTTGGCTGCTGATCTACGACCATCATCTACGGAGCGTCAATGGACCTACGGTCCGTCGATCACCTCCGTAGATGCCCTTTTCTGCACTTCTTTCAGCTATCTCTCTAATTCCGCGCTTGAACATTTTTCCTGCAAAATATGATAAAAAACTCATAAAAACCAATACAAAAAGGCCCTAGACACACACAACTTGTAAGTGAACTGTATTAGAAATACCGTAAACTCACGGTATATTAGGGACTGGCAATGGTCTTCGAGTGCCGGTCACGTCCAGGGTGTAGGCTTGGGTCGTGACAGAACTAGGTGTAGGTGATGGTTTGATTTTATGTTTGTGTAATGTATGTTGGTAATTGCTTCATTGTAATGTGTGTATGTATGTGAACGAAGCACTGATGATCAAACCTAATGAAATTAGTATGAATGAACAAATGTATACCATGATTTAACACTTGATTGTATGATTATGAGTATGTAAATTATGAGTGAATGTGTTTGTGGTTGTGTTGATGGGATTGGGTGTCTCGTTCTAAAACATACATTGGGTCGGGTGTCACGTTCTGACATATACATTGGATTGGGTTTCACGTTCTGATACATAGATTAGATCGGTTGTCACATTCCAACACACTAATTGGGATCGGGTGTCATGTTTCGGCACACTAATAGTTTGGGTATGGGTTCCATGAGAGGGTTATTGATTTGTCACATCTACTTGTTATTGAGAATGTGGAGTTGTACATTGCTTCTGAAACTGTTGGCTAAACCATAATTATGTATAACTGTATTAAGGTGGTGTGCTTATTTGTTATATATATTTTTATCGAATGAACATTTAATGGTCAGGCTCAAACCGTAATAGGATATGGTAAGTGGAGACCGAGGGTCCATGTATTACTAAGTGTTTCTTAGAGAAGTGGTCTGTGTTCTCGCCGTTGAGAATTGGGGTGGTGATATGTTGTAAGTGTGAAGTAGTTAGGTACTACTCTGGTTGGGGATTTATATGGGGATAATTAATAAGCCTTGATAGAACGTACTATGGAGTCAAGGGTTGAGTGGTGAGGTGTAATAAGTAAGGGTATGTCGTGAATGGTTGGCTGGGTTGGTGGTGATTTCATACAGAATCTCCTCTAAGAGGTAGAATGGTTGAGTTATGATCAAGGACGGAGTGAGTAAGGGGTTAGAGCTAAGAGTACTAATATATGCTAAATGTATTCGAGAATGATGAGGATATGAAGATGGAGGAGTGAACAACCTTATTGCATGTTTCCTACTAGTTGATTTTCTTATATTATGTGGTGGGTATCGGGTTGACTGATGATGCCTACTAGTACGTGTGGTTTGTACTGATACTACATTTTTTATACCCTTTGGTGCATAGTCTAGTTGCAGGGTCAATGATGTTTCATAGGTGAAGACGAAGGCAATCTCTAACAACTCTTATTTTTCCTTCCATGTGGTGGGAGCTACGTCATTTGTTATTTGGTTATTACTATGTAATCTTAGAAGCTCTTGTACCTGTTTAGACTAGATCTCTGGGTGTTAATTACTTTACAAGTTTTAACTTGAATCGTTGAAAAACTCTTTATTTTGTAAAAATCTCATGAATGTTAGTTTATCTCCATTTTTTTAATCTTTCGCATGCCTTTAACTATTTGGGAATTGAGGGTTTTCCTGCTTAGGTGTTAGAGTAAGTGCCCGCACGGTCCGGTGGGTTGGGTCGTGATAAATTTGTATCAGAGTTTGGGTCACCGGTCTCCCAGTAAAAGAGCAATTATGGAATAGACTCCTGAGGATTGGTGTGTTGACGTCCACATCTAATCTTGAGGAAGCTACGAAGCATTTCAGGAATTCATTCCATTTCTTCTCTTCTTTTGTGCGAGTTGTTGCTTGTGGTATGAGTTGATTCCAATTGGTTTCTCCCGATTCCAATTTGTATCTCAACAAAGTGAACTGGACGTCGTAGTCATGGCAAATAGGATACAAGCAAGGTAAATTATAACTGAGAAAGTTCCAATTGGTATTTGGCCGTAGAGGCTGTATAAATGCATGGATGATCAGTAATTGTCATCCATGGAGCGAATTAATTAATATTTTTGACTTGTCTGTGAGTTGTAGCTTGAAACTGTGAATGTGTGCATATTGTTGTCTGAAATAACTGTTGGTGTGAAAGATGCTTGTAACACCCCGTAGAATCTAGTAAGACCTAGCTAAGGCTTGACTAAATATAGTAGGTTGAATAGAGCCTTACATGTTAGATTATAGTTGGAAACATGTTTAAATGATGAATAATGGCTTTTGGAGTTTGTTTGAGAAGTTTGGAGGTCCAACGTCAAGAAACGACTAAAACGTCCGGAAACTAGTCATTTGAACTAGTGAGTTGTAAGGGTCTTGTCGTTGAAGTTTGGAGTGTTGTTTGAGGGTGAAAACTTGTAGAAGTGAATCTAACACTTAGATGGAAATGTTTAGGGGTTAAACGTCCGGGTACGACTCCCCTAAGACCACTCGAGGGGTCCTAGAAGAGGACCCCAAAAGAGTTCCCCAAAGCTGCCTTGGCAGCATGGTTACAGATTTTTGGTGGTTATCTACGATGGCTTTCCACGGTCAGTAGATCAAACTACGCCCCGTAGGTCTTGGGAGTAGTTCCATAGTTTGTTACCTAGGAAGCCTGCAACATTTTATGCCCTAGCCACCAGCTACGGACCTGATTGACGGACAGTAACTCAACCTACTGTCCGTAGGTGGAGGGGCGTAGATGCTGCCAGTTTTGAGTAGTTTTGTTTTAAGATAGAGGTTAGGGGTTGGGTTAGTTATTAATTAGGGGTTAAGGTAGGTCGGTTAATATGTTATTTAACTACCTATATAAGCCTAATAGACCCCTAAACTAATCATTCTAACTCACTCACTCACCTAAGACCTCTAAATTCTTCAAAATCATCTATCTAGAGCTCCATTGAAGACATTTGAAGGAACCAACCTAGAGCTTGAAGATGGAAGCTTTCTCTAAGGATTTTAAAGGGATTCTAACCTAAGGTATGGTTGCTTTCATCCTTGGGTAGCTATCACCCAAGGAGCCCCCTCAAAAGTGTTTTACTCAACTCTAGAAACTCCAATTTAGCTAGGGTTCTAACTCAAATCATGGATTCGTTTTTAAGTGGGTTTTAAAGGATGAATTATGATTGTTATGGATTATATTACTGATTTTAGATTATTTTAACATGAAATCTAAAGGAATCCATGAGTTTTTCATAATCCCTAGTTATGGCTTTTCTCCAAAACGTGAATGAAGTATAAGTTGATTCAATTGAATGTTTAGAAGTTGTTTATGATGTAATTGCATGATCTAAGTATAAATCTACATGTAATCTTGATTAACCTATGAATCTAAGATGAAATTGACATGATCTAGGGTTCTACTATGAAAGAGGCAAATTGAGGGGTTAGAAGTGATCTTCTAAGATTGATGATCTTCTTGTTTAATTGCCTTAGATTAAATCACCTAGACATGAATTGATCATGATGAATCTTGTAGACCTAGACTAACTTGATTATGATCATGTTGATTATATTGGTGATGATGTTCTACTACCTAAAGTGCCAAGTCTAAGATGATAGACTTGATCTTGACCCTTGGCTTTGAAGGGAAATCTATGAAGGTATGTTATGATGAAGCTATATCATATGAATTGTTGATGAAGGTATTTTATGAGGAAGTTATATTGTATGAGTTGTTGATGAATGGTTTGATTCACTTATGGTGGAGGTGCTTACTTGTCAATATTAATTGGAGTGTTGAGATAAGGTTTCTCTCGTCTACAACCCTATATGTGACTAAGTATGATACATTGTGAGTAGGAGTGATATGTTATGAACATGGTATGGTCTGTATGTTGAATTGTATGAGGTGCTATTGTGGAAGGACCCTACCCACATAATCCCCTATATGAGTATATGATTCTCTACACGACATGAATGACCTACTTGAATGATGAATGTATCCATGTCTATTGTAATGAATGTTAGATATGTGACTTACATGGTCTAAGATCCTTAAATGCAATATATGTGAATTGTGAATGAATTGAGATATGATGTACATGTTGTGGCTCCTTTGAGAAGGGAAGTATCTATGAGGATAATGTTGTTGTTGTTGTGCCATTGTGAGGACAATTATGTGTGCGCACACACACTTTATATGAATATGATGTATCTATGATGTCAATTGAAAGGCTAGTTCTCATATGCACCTTTACATACTATTATGCATGAGTGGTACATGACCATGATGATAAGATATGACTATGTACGATGTGTTATGACTACACATAATAGACTAAGATTATGGTAGTAATGTTGTGTTGTATGATAGGCTATTCTCATAGACACACTATGCATATGATATGAAAGTTTCTCTCATATTATAATATATGTTGATTGTAAAGGATGAAAGGACATTCTCACCTAATGAATCTATAAGCTATTATGATATATGTATGTTTGAGTGCTTAGTGCATCCTTCCAAAACTATGACTTTAAGTAAAGACTTAAATGACTATTTAAAAGGGAGTTAGGCTTAGCATCGAGCGGATATGGTTATGAGAAGCGGATCCTCACGTTAGTAGTCGAGATCCCATTATGGCTATCTCATGAGATGGAAACCCGCACGCTAGTAGTATATAGTTTCTAGAAGCAATCCCCATATCCCTTAACTATGTGCCCACATAGGGTTTTAGCTAGTGGATCCACCTTAAGGCTAAATATGTTTTGTTTCACCCTAGGCAAGTGAAACACCTTCTTTTCGGTGTGGAGGTGAGACACCAGATTCCATGTAGCTCACATGGTCTATGTCGGTTACGCAAATATCCCTATATGATATGAATATGAATCAATATATGAATATGAACTATGAATTATGAATATGCATGTGAACTACACTTAGGATTTCTTGATGGGTTTGCTTATTATATATGTGGGGGTATGGGACTTCATATGTATATGCACAAGTAAACTTGTGAAGGGGTTATGGGGGTGGTTTACTTATGATATGAAGTGTATGAAATATGACTAAGATATATGAACTATGAATATGATGCATGGACTATTACTAATGACTTCTTAAGAGGACCTACTTTGAGTAAGGGGTAGTATGGGATGCCCCTCACGTATGATGAGTAGTCTTCAAGAGTAGTCATGGTTTGGTTTCCTTTTCTATGATGATGATTTATGAGTTGTTGCATGTCCTATTTGGGTGTATGTTATGGTCTACATTCCTTGACATGAGTTAAGTGATTATGAATGTCTCTTTATTATGTGTATTAGCTTACATGAGACTAATGTGTTGTAAGTATGAGCTTGGTGGCCTAAACGTGATACTTAGTGTAGATAGGACTATGGACCCTATCTATGCATTGCACAAGTAGAACTTAGGGTTACTTATGTTGTTTTTCTATTATGAAGTTATGATCTTGATATTTGATTATGCATGAGTACTATGTCTTGCAATAGATGATATGTGCGTTATGACTATGATTGGATACTATGCTTATGGTAATGTTGATATCCTAGTAGTTTCTTTTATTATTTTCATTTTAGAACTATGTAAGGGTTGTATTCTTATATGTCTAAGTATTCGATTGTATAGATGGACAATGAGACAATGTTTAGACTCCTTTCTATTTTATAAAAGTTACTTTGATTGTTGAAGCAAAAGTTTTAAATTTTCCACTTTTATTCTATGACATATGCAATGATGTATGCTAAGGGCTTGTATGAGACCCCTTCGAGGTCAATTACACCATGTCACATCTAGGGGGTAGTCTCGGGTCGTGACAAACTTGGTATCAAAGCATAAGTTTCTGGGATAAATTTTAGGATTCATGTCTCATAGGCCACATCGAGTAGAGTATTGTTCATAATTGTGAAGTGCGCCACACTTATGAATGAGAGGCTATAAGATGATTAAGATTCCACTTCTTCATTACTCTTGACTCGTGCCATAGAGCCTATCTCTATAAGATCTCTCTCTTATCCCTTGTTCGGTGGTTTTCTAGATGTGACTACTTGAGAGGGTAAATGCTTCTATGATTAAGGGAGAAAAAGTAAGAGGTGATGGAAATGATGGTAATATTACTTGGTAAGACTTGATATGGTAGGTATGGATGAATTCCTTTGGCATGGATGGATTGTCTTAGGGTTTTGTGTGATGATGGATAGAAAAGTCATGATGAGTTTTGGGAGTATGTTGAAAGAATGTGGTGATTAAGGTGTTTTGGAAATACCTAGGTTGTGTGAGGTGAGTAGACTCCTCTTAAAAGGGTAGAAGCTTGACCCACCTTGGTTTAGAATCATGTTGGGTGATGAGTGTGAATGTTTGAGTGATTACTTGCTCCGACCTCAATGTAGAAGGAAGTGATGTTAAGAGAGCTTGTGTAAGTTTGTCCCCTATGTGAGGGATAAATGTGCTTAGATAACAAGGTGGTTGAATACCCTTGATGTTTATGAGTTAGGTGTTCTTGGGTTCTCACCTTATGAGGTTTAGTGAGTTTGAGAAACTTAGACCCGGAGTGGTAGACTCATATGAGACCTTGAGTGATATCCTAGTGAAGGCCTTGGAAAGGGACATGTGGTCTTGGTGAATATTGGTATGCTGGTGCTCGGGGTGGATTATAGCGTGCTTGGGTATTATATACTTGGTATGGGATGTATGAAGTATGTGAAACAATTTGGTGATTGTTCAGGTATCGGTGGGATGGTCCTCCCTGTTGGTAAGTGACAGCTGAAACATCCTCCCTTTTCTTATTGATACTGCCAATGGAACCCGATTATATAGCCCTACTTGCAACTTGCAATGCAACCATAGACTGAGTTTTCCCAGACTTGACGCCTTCTTCTATAAAGTCTCCCATCTTGAAAAATTCTGCAAACTTCTGGCACATCATTGACATCATCTTGTCAAAATAGATACCTTCTTGAGCTTGAATAAAGTACTATGAGAGTGAGCTCTCATCCAGTGGTGGTTGCACCCTTGCAACTTCAGTTCTCCAACATCGTGTGTACTCTTGGAAATTCGAAGATGGCTTCTTTTGTATGTTGGCCAATGAGAATCTGTCAGCTGTAATTTTGGTATTGAACCTGAAACGAGTCATGAAATCCTCAGTCATTTCCTGCCAGTCATGCCATTTTTTAGGGTACTGGCGCGTATATCAGGTCAAAGCTTCTCTAGACAAACTCTTAATGAACAACTTCATCCTCAGTTTCTCATTCCTTCCTACGCCGACTAACTTGTCAAAATATGCCCTTAAATGTGCGTGAGGGTCACCCTTTCAATCAAATATGTCAAACTTTGGTGGTTTGTATCCTACCGGCATGTCAATGTCTGGATGGATGCACAAGTCATCATAATAAAGACTCTCCATTCCCCTAGTGAATTGTAGGCTTTTCAATACCTTTCTTAAACCATGAAGTTGAGAATTTATCGATGCATCCTCTTTAAACAAGCATGTTTCTCCATTTCTACATATTGATCGACCTTGTATAGGAATTTAACCACATTTGGTGTTGTGAAGGTAGGATCTCCATCGGCATATATAGGTGGAGCATGTTTCTCATAGGGAGCGCCGACATGTGCCCCAAGTATCTGCTGCATTATAGGTATGGTAGGGTCACGATTTGAGAGGTCAAGAATGGTCCCGACTACGGTTGGAGAAGCCAGTGGAACTCGACCGTGGGCGCGAGTGTGTTGAGTCAGTTTTGGCTGATTTGGTAAGTTGGTAGAAGGCAAGTCAGCCTTTGGGAAGTAGATCGACATCTTAAAAGTTGGGAAAGTGGTAGCTGACAGTTTGGCCAAGTCTCGCACTTGACACAATTATTCCCTTAAAATATCGAGTTCTTGTTACATGTGAGCCATTTTATCTTCATTTTGAATGTCTGTTACATTTTGAGAACCTTCGGGGTTCTGAATAGGTATCATTATTTTTTGCGGCGGCGTTGAACTCGTCTCTATCAGTCATCTTTACTTTTGATCGAAGGTTGTATCGTTAGTTATCCAGTTTGCAAGTAGACACAAATCAACGTACTTTTGGGAATAAATAATGAAAAATAAAGGAAAACAAAGAAAAAGGGAAACTATGTTAGTTTAGGAGATATTGAGAGATGTAACAAATATGTAAATGTAACACGTATATACGCCAATTTAGCGACATTCAAAATGATTCCTAATATAGAACCTCTTTTGCCTGAGGTAGGCCTACGTTGCAATTAGTTTGATAATAAATGATCTAATTAAACACATTTTAGATTTGGAGCAAACATAACTTCATTGATTAAGGCAGTCTAGATATTTCAATGAGATAGGCGATCAGAGGCCTAAGAAATGAAAGTATAGGGGTTGCCATAAAGCATACAAGAGGTATACGCCACACGACACTTTGAAGAGCTTATGAGAGAGTTCGAAGAAGAAAGATGACCTACGACCAGGTTGGGGCATCATCATCGTCATCGTCCACATCATAATATGGCCAGTGATCGTACGCTGGGGACTCTTCAGGGTAGTGCTCGGGTGGCATGTCGATCACCCCTTCATATCTTGGGTCATAGATGTTAGAACCCATTTCAGAAACCTCCATGTAGTCTTCCTCCATCTCTTCTTCTGGGTCCTTTTCGGGATCTTCCTCTGGGTCCTCTTCGATATCCTCTTCTGGGTCTTCTTCAGGGTCCTCTTCAGGATCCTCTTCTGGGTCTTCTTCTGGATCCTCTTCCGGGTCTTCTTCCTCTTCTTCCTCAACCACCCGTATTAAATAATCAATAGATCCATGAACTATATGATTGTACATGGGCGTAGTGAATCTCATGCGAGGAAGCACTGATTTTCTAACCCAATCAATATATTGGTTGTCTACAAACCCTCAAAGCCTTTGTATGCTTGAATGAGCCATGTGACTCACAATAGTTCACCAAACGTTATATTCCGGCATACACCAACTTTCCTCTCCCATGTTTAAATCAACCATGTTATCCCATTCGGCTTGCAAATAGCTTATACGCTCATGTAATCCCATGTTTGACCATAGCAGATGCCTTGGAAAACTCAAAATTATCGCATAACTTTAAGATGTACTTATGGTTGAATGCCCCTTAGCCCTATTAACTCGATATAGAACAAATATCGAGTCCTTGCAAATGTCAATCCTCTAATCCAAGAAAACTTTCATTGGATGGCATCTCATGTAAGGTTGTTCAAAACTATGTGCCACTCTTCCCTTCCTGTCGGCATTCCCACCGATATTCATGGCTTTTAATCCTATTACATGCGTCTATGCAATAATCCATCTGTGGATCACGACGATAGAAATTCTCCCTTTCCCAGATCTGTAGCAACATATTACACCCTCCAAAAAAGTTGTGCCCCCTCGTGCAAGCTGTCAATGAACGGAGTACTTCTGCTAGGATCATAGGCACCAAAGAAAATCTTTGTGGATTGTTAAAGATGCTTATAACCATTGGCAATATATTTACTTCGATGGAATAGGACCTTATCGGGAATACCATGACTCCCAAAAAAGCCATAATGAATACCATTGGCCATAGCTGTACCCCTGCTCCACGGGCACATTCAAACTTATGTTCGTGTTCATCGTATCCTTCAAGACGCCAAAACCTTTGAAAGTGATAGTCTAGCTTGACCTTTCCGCCTTCCACATATCTCAATGATGGAAATATATGCAACTCAACGAGACTTAGAAAATCTCCTGGACATTGGGCCGATGGGATACACGGCAACCTTCCTCTAATTTGTAGTTCGGTAAAACTACTGAACTCTTCCAATGTAGGAGTGATCTCAAAATCCAAGAATTTGAAATTTACGGTACTTGGGTCCCAGAACCCCAATAGCTGAGTAAAGAAGACTTTGTCGCCTTTGTCCCTTAAAGTTACAATAGTGCTCCGAAGTGCCCTCGAATCTCAGCCCCGTGTATTCTGTTGATGTTTTGCCAACAATTATGTAGGATGTGTGGCGCTGAAACAACCATTTGGATAGTCGGCAGGTTTTGGTTGATGTTCATCTGAAAGAAAGGTATAGGGTATGATGAGTTTATTTGCTCCAAATTTGTTATGTTGTCACGATCCAGGGGTACCTCCTAGATGTAACAAGACACCTAGAACCTCGAAAGGCTCCATGTAAGCCACTTAGCATATCATAACATAAGATAATAGAAAAGTGCGGAAATTTAAAGCAGTTTCAATACAATCGAAGTCTCATAAAACAAAGCGGAGGTATATTACACTTGTCTCAAACCATCTAATAATTGAAAAGATTTAGGGACACAGCCCATACAAAATCTAAACATAAAAGAAAGCCATAAAAGAATGGGTGATCAAGTCCTAGATGATATGAGGAGTCACCAACACTTCTCCTTTCGATCTACTATGAACCTAGCCATGAGGATGGAACTCAATATCGCCGAACACTAAATTTGATAAGAATGTATGCAAAAGTATATGTTAGTACAATAATGTACTAAATATGATAGATAGCATAAATCATCAACATAAGCATATAAGAGGCATTAGTCAATATAAGAAATATACCATAATCATAAGAGACAATAACCTAGGTCATAAGTATAAGAAATATCATCATAAAACATAGGCAACAAGCATAAGAGATAACAATATAGTCATAGGCATAATCAATGCAATCTAGTTTAACAAAACATAAGAGAAACACTTCATAAGTCACCTCAAAGCAAACTTGTGCATTGCATGGATAAGACCCATAATCCCACCCATGCTAAGCAAGTTACTTTTAGGTCCTCATTCATCTTTATCATTCTTTTGATCTCATCCTTAACTTATTTCTCATAGACAAAGGAGCATTCAGCTTTAGTCAAACATATCAAGGAAAGCACTTATAGCAACAATACAAGTTTAAGCATACATCATAAGCATAAGTCATAAGCATATTCACTACATAGATCATCATAACATAAAAAGGAACACATCATACCTACCTTCAAAGCATACTTGTGCAATGCATGAATAAGAGCCCATAAATCTAATCCATGCTAAGTAAAGTTTCTTGAGTAACCATAATTCATAATTCATAGTCTTGTTATGGGAATAAGCCTTAATTGAAATAGACCATGTGAGATTAACATGGAATCTGGTGTTACCCACATTGAAAAGGGTTGCTCTACTTGCCTTAGGTAGAACCATTCTCTTAGCTTTAGGTGGATCCAATAGCCAAGTAACCTATGAGGGCACGTATTTATGGGATAAGGAGATTGCTACTAGATACCCGGCCTCAACTTGTGTGAGGGCATCCACCTCAAGAGATTTCTCCTAGAAACTCGGTCTCAACTCACGTGAGGGCTTATGCCATATCAATATCCACTCGATGCTAAGCATTAATTCCCACGGAGTTCATATTAATTCATAACTTGAGTTCATTTTTATGGAAGAATGTATTGACACTCAATCCAAAATAATTCATAAGATAGCTAATAGATTCAATAGGTGAGAATAGTCTTTCAACCTTAAAATCATCATTTAGTGAAAAACCCTTTCACATCATATTCATTATATGTTCATGAGAATAGCCTTTCAATGAATAAAAACAACATTATCATAATCATGGACAGTTCATTCATAGTCATGCATAAGTGTGTATGTGAGAATAGCCCTTCAACAACACCACAATTACATCATAGTCATAATCATCTTACTCTCAAATAAATACTTCACATGGTCATCATATATGCCTAATTCTCAAGACAACCTAACCACATGCTTCATCCTTAACCAATTTTAATCATATATCTTCATGTAGACTCAATTTCAACACTACTAATCATGATTCATCATTTAAGCCCTAATCTAATTAATTCATGCCTACAAGATTTACTTTTAAGTAATTAGTATCTAGGTGTTCTAATCTCAAGAAATTCATAAAGAAATTCATCAATCTTAGAAGATCACATCTAAGCCCTCAATTTCCCTTTTCATGGCATAAAACTCAACTATATGAATTTCACCTTAAAATCTTAGGTTAATCAAGAATACATGTAAATTCATACTAAAAACACGTAATTACATCATAAACACTCATCAACAAGTAAACAATCATTATCCACTCAATTGGATCAACATACAATAATACCCACAATGTAGGAAGGAACCCTAATTAGAATTGGGGATTCATCTTCACAATTCGGGGAAACATGCGGATTCATGGATGAAAGGAGTCCATGAATGAATAATCCATCATACCTTGATTATAAAGCCTAGAAAGATTGAAACAATGGAGTCTTGACCTAGCTTGACCCTCTTCTTCTTGTTCTTCTTCACTTTCTAGAGAGAGGATTTTGAGAGGGAATTGGGTTCTTTTTGGTGGGTTTTGAAATAATGATTTGGAATCACTAAATTATGGGTCTAAAGTCTTTATATAGGTGTCGTAAATTAGGTTAAATCGACACCACTTAATCCCACTTAAAATAAGAAAACCCCAAAGTACCCCTAAACTTAACCTTTTAAAGTATCACCAGGCCACCACCCACGATCACCCACCCACGGGGTATGGACTGACCCACGTCCCGTACTGGTTGGGCGTGGGTTGGTTACTGGGACTTTTGGTCCACCCACATTTGCTCCCTCCACGGGGTGTGGACCCACCCACGAGGCGTGGGTCCAGCCATGGTCCATTATTTTTGGCAGATTTCAGGGGTCCTCCTCAAGGTCCCCTAGTTGATCCTTGAGGGTTGGTACCTTGACGTTCTAACACGAAAACCTTTATTTTAAGTACGGGGAATAATATCTATGACTCTTACCCTCATGTCAAGCTCTACTTTAGCCTACTAGTTTTCGAGGTGTTACATACGTGCTTTAGTATGGATCATTCAAATCAATTTCACATAAAATGTATGTCATTGAGTTTTAAAGAAGAAACTCATTGACATGTGGGTAGTTTCCTAAACGCAATGACAGTACCTTATATTGTCTTTCCTAAGGCTATGCAACATGACCTATTTATAGAGTAGGATTTTCCTAGATGATTGAGAGTGGGACTGAGTAATTGCGAGAAGGCGCACTATATATATCAATTGCACTAACTCTGAAACTAAGGAATCCAAAGAAAGTTTCAGAGGAGTGCAGAACAATGTTCAGTGTGTGTTTGTGTACAACCAAATACTCAATAGAAAGTGCAAATGATAGTGTGAGGAAAGTAGTAACAGACAGTGTCCCAAAAATAAATAAGGAACACAAGATTGGATTTGACTTGCGACCTTTCAATCAAAGAATTATATCATTTTGATAAAGCAAATAAGCAGAAATAAACAAGTAATCACAAGTATTATTCCTAAATTAAGTTTTTTAAAGCTAAAACCTAAGTCAGTTCCCAAAAGAGTCGCCAAGCTATCGCACCCTATTTCGAACTAGCCGAAACAGTTCACAACATAATATGGCTACCACTCTGATTTTGAAAATTGTTTTGTTTTAGAGTCGCCACCTAATTTTAAGGAGATATAGGAAAACCATTTTTTAAAACATGTAAATGTAAACTCTGTTTAATTTGCGAAACCAAAGAGATTATGAGTAAGGGTTTTGGTTACTCAAGGGGAAGGTATTAAGCATCCCTCAAAGCCTATTCAAAGATAGTCCTTAAACTCAATTTAGAAAAATAATTAGGAATATTTATTCATTTGTTTGCTTTAAAATCAATGTTAAGTAAATTTCGTTAGTTTAAGAAAAAGAGTAACATACAAGGTATGACATATATACATCTAAAAAATAAATTTAATACTAGTACATTTATCACATAGTAAAATAAATAAATAAATAAATGTGCTTAAAATGTATGAAAATTTTATATGTTAAAAAATATAGACGTGTCTTATATAAACTTATCCTAAAATATGCATGTTGAGTTTAAAGGATATAAAAATTTGTTGTTCTATTTATATATAGAGTTAAGACGTAAAGGGATATAAAATAAGATAATAGTTGGGGTTAAATATATAGTAGTATGTGTAATATATATTTTTGAATGAAAATACATAAAATGGAGTTTTCGAAAAATAAACAAAACAAAATAAATAATAATGATACTAAATGTTAAAATATTATATAGAGTTTGTGATCTTAAATATATTTATTATGAAGTCTAGTAGGTACACACAAGTTGTTTAAAACCTATGAATATTTATTATTTTAATTATATGTAGGGACAAATTGATGATTGATTATATGTAGTAAAGTAATATGTATATTAAAGTGTAGAGATTTATAAATTACATAAATAAAAAAATAACGTTTGTAAAAGGAATAATAGATATGAGAAAAGTAATATAAAGTATAACAAAATAATAGGTCATGTATAGAGAAAACTAATTATTAAATATAAAATTTACCTTTATGTGCATGACATATATATGTATGTACCTTGTATTTTGAATCCGTTGGCATATCTAAAATCTTGAAATAGCATGTTAAGAAATTAAAATATTTTAGTAATATTTAATTTAAAAAGTGATAATAGAAAATATATATTTTCTCATAAATGGGTGATGTAAAGAATATAGAATAGGCCTACTATTTAGACTTATTCTATAGTTACATTTATTTTGTTAAAATATATAGCCCTAACTAATGGGACTTAACTTACATTTTATTTTTCGTTAATGAAATATAAGGGTCTACTTCCCTATTTATATCCTCAAAAATATAATTTCTAAAGGTAATTATTTTAGCCTTATGACTAGTTTCAAATTCATTTGGGAGTTTTAAATGATAAGTTTTCTTTTCCTTAAGGTAAGGCCTAAGCGAGTGTTGATAAGTAACGCTATTAAATATTGTGTTCCTTCTAGGTAATAATAAACTTAAGTTGTATGTAGCTTTCAAGACTAAAAAAAGTGATAATTCTAGCAAAACTTATAACATTCATTTTGGCCTTTTAAAATAACGTTTTTTCTTCCTTTTGAAAGTAGTATTTTCAAGCACTATTAGACTCAAACTACTTCAATTTTAAACTCTCAAAGTGTAGTGATTTGTTCCAAAAATCTATACTTTTAGATCCTAAAAAATGGTGTTCTAAACTAAAGAAGAAAACTACGTTTTTTCCCCACAAAAATGCTGTAAAAAACTACAGTTTTTATCCCTCAAAATCTGCATTTTTAAGGCTAAAATATGTACTTCAAAGCTCACGAAAAGGATGATATGAGTTAAGTTATTGATTCTGAGTCCTAAACTCCTGGATTTTGTTTTTTCTTAAGATGAGTAGTATCTTTGAGCTCTGAGTTTTTGATTTCAGAATATAGAGTTTCTATATTGTTATTGAGATCCTTGAGTTGATTTTTTGATGTCTATATTTCATCATGAACCCTATTTTGAGTTATAATTTTTGAGAATCTTTTAAAACAAACATAATTGTTTTAAACTGAGTTCCGAGAAAGTAAAGAGGAATCTTGAGAAAGAGTTTGAAAAATGATTTGCGAAAGAGTATAAGGGAACTAAGAAGTCCCAAATGCATCATTTTAAAAGAAAAACTTTTATTTCTAAATGAGTTATAAGTTCATAGATATTTCAGTATAGTTACCCCTTTTAAGAGAGTATTTTGAGTAATTACCCTCAAAACTGAGAAAGAGTATGTTTTATACATTAGAGTATGAGTATATAATTATTAGAAATAGTATTGAGCACCGATGTGGGACTAAGTTCAGAAAACTCAAAATCCTTATAAACCATGTTTTGCCAAAATGGATAAAAGATCATACTTTTTATTGCTTAGTGGGTCCACTTGGTTAAGAGGTTCTACATACCGACAAGGTATATGACAATTTTTGCAGTGTGGGAGGGACAATGTATCATCACGTAGCTTATAGTGATGGTTTTTGGTTAGAGAATCTCCCAAATAGAGTTAAAAGTGTATTTTTATTATATCAATTAATATATTGAGTTCATGGATGAGTAGGTACTTTTGTAAAGTTTTAATGATTTCAGTCATTTTAATATAATGAGTTCAGAGATGAGTAAGTACTTTTGTAAGGTTTTAATGTTTTCAATCCTTTTAATATATTGAGTCCAGAGATGAGTAAGTACTTTTGTAAAATTTTAATGATTTCACTCCTTTATTTGTTTACATTCCGTTTACTATATATCTATAGCTATAACAGTCTTTTCATTTCGTTATTTGTTATTCAATTATATCATATACTCGTACATTCAATGTATTGATGTCATTCGATCTATATCTCTTATTGATACAGATACAGGCTCTTTGGATCTTCAACAAGAGTCCGTTGAGATCACTTCATCTGCGTTAAGGGTAATAAATAATGTTTAGTGAAGACCAAGTATATTTGTTTAATAGAAGAGTCAAGTATTCGATATGCGATAGATCGAAGCTAGACTTATGATTTTTCAACGGAGAGCCCCGTGGTATTCAGAGGATTATAGAACTAATTAAGTAATGATGTACAATAAATAGGTAAATTATATTGAACTTGTGAAAGGAAATGTGACGGTAATCTGTAAATATGTATGTTGTGAGATAAATATTGACTACTTGTCGTGAGGTCTTAGTGAGCGAGTGTTTCTTGATTTTATCAAGTAGTCGTAAGTTAGTATAGTATGTGATCAATTATATTGATATCCATATTTAGTACTACACACTAAGTTGTAATTTTATATGTGTGGTAATTAAAAAGATGGCAACATGAGGGTAATAATGTTAGTTTTGATATCTAATCTAGTAGATCTGACATAAACTAGCTTAAGATGTTACTTTTTTATAAATGTGAGTGGTACAAGTGAGGTATTATGATCCTTGGGTGAGGGCAATGAAGTGTGTCTAAGTCATTAGATTAACAAGAGCATACGAGGTGTACCTGAGATCGTATAGTCAGATAATGTTCTAATTAAGTTTATGATTTTTGTGTGCCTAGATAGTATATTTGAGCTATCAATGTGGGGTAGACTGATGTAAGCATTATTTATTACCCTTAAGAGTTTGTTAGAAGAGATTTTATATGGTCTAGCCAATGATGAGCCTTTTCAATATCGGTCAAGTTTCCTCCAGTTAGCTAGATATGAACTTAGAAGGATGGTATTAGTGGGATAAGACGGAAAAGTTAGAATATTAACACTTAGATTATGATTTATAGGTAAATGTGGGTAGAGGTTATAGAAAGTCTTCTATAGAAGCCGAAAGAAGTTAAAAGTAGTATCTCATAAAGAAGCCTCATAAGGGATCTTAGTGCCTGCAGTGGAAATTTTAGTAGCGATGACAGTAGCATTTCCCAAGTATTAGATTAAATTGAATATAGACTAGTTTAGAAAATATGGAATATATCAAAAACTTTAAAGTGTGCTTCAAACATAAAAAGGAAATGATAAGATGAGAAACCAAGTCAAGTTTTAAGATTCAAATAGTGATGTATTCAAAAAGAGTTATAGTGTCATATCAATTCATTCATACTCTAACACATTCTTCAAAGTTCAATATTTACAACATCCCATTAATGTTTCTAATATTAGAAATATGTCCATGACCTATGCTCATACACTTAAGACATATTCACATCTATGCTAAGTTCCCAGAATTAGGGGAAAAGACATTAACCCATTGATCTCAGTCTTACTCATACAATTGTGAATAATAGCCTCATGATATGAACCTATTAAGATATGCACTCATATCTCATAGTATGCCTATCTCACGAATTCATGGTTTACCCTCTATGGCTGGCAAAATAATGTTATGTCATGCATATTCTTATATCAGGTTTCTTGAATGAACCGTTTTTATGAGCTTTTTCTCTAAGTTCCTTCAACAATCCTTTTAGTTTTAATAACAATTTTGATGATAGTAGTTGAGTAATGATAGACGGGAGGGATTTGATGCTCCATTTGTGATGCTTAGAAAGTTCATGTCATGACCTGTAATCTTGAAATCTTATTTGACTCTTCCTGGCAAGTGTGCTTTAGTCCAGTTTCAAAACTCACAGTATGAATCAATTCTACCTGTACTAGTAGACAAGTTCAGAAGTTAAAAATATAGTAAAAGTAATTCCTTTAACTTCCATGCTTAGTTTAACCATCATTCGTCGAGGACAAATGATCCCAAGGGGAGATATTGTAACACCCCAAAAATTTCTAAGTTAAGAAACAAACTATTCTTCATTTACGTATAATGTCGTGTCGGGTAATTCTTAACTTATACTTAGATTTCAAGGTCAATTCTTTAGTGTGAGAATATATTTGGAGGTGAATTAAGGTCATAAGAAACCCCTAGCACAGAGTTGAGTTGAAAGCTTTCATTACCAATTAAGTTTTGACATAAGATTCTACTTAGGTCAACTTAAAATGACCATATACCGTTACTCATAATGAGTAAGGTGAACCATCACATATCAAATTAGAGGTATACACGTCTTCTTTCAAATGCCACTAAGTTTTTCCTCATTTTGATTTTGGAGTAAAAAGTTATACTTGTTTTAGTGAAGCCATGTCAGGCCGTTGATGTTCTATGATTGGACCTACGGATAGTGAAAATTTTGACAAATGGTAGACCCTTGCGTAAAGGCTTCCTGCAATGTTTTTCTACAACTTCCTGCACATGTTCTAGGATTATTTTGGTACTTTCCTAAGTTTTTTAACATATTCTAAGTCATTTCTGAGTGTTTTGACTGAGTATATCATAACTAACTAGTGTTCCTCTCAAAATCATCAATCTAAACATTCAAGTATTTAAAAATTTGGTTAAAACCAACATATGATTCCTCTTCTCCAACAAGAACCCTAAAACCTTCATGTCAAAATTAAAGATACCAATAGAATCCTTCCACCCAAGGTTTTCCCATGTTCTTCCACTCTAAGAACTTCAAAAAAAGAGTTTCTTTATAGAGAGCAAGAACAAAGACTCAGAGATAAAAGGTTTCCTCTAAAAATCCTAATGTTCTTCCTCAAGCTCAAGATAAAATCAAGTCTCCACAAAAGTTTTCAATCTAATAGCTTCATAATAAGGTATGTAAGGCTATCATAGTGTTGGACTAGTTCGTCATCATGCCCTATATCAGGATTTAGTCGGTAAAAGTTTAATCTACGGTTATACCATTAGTTTCAAGAATTTTTAATATGAGTTAAGTTTCTGATTTTTAATTCTAAATTCTTGATATGAGTTAAGTTATTGATTTTGAGTTCTAAATTCTTGATGTGAGTTAGGTTATTCATTTTGAACTCCAAATTTTTGATATGAGTTAAGTTATTGATTTTGAGTTTTAAATTCTTGATATGAGTTAGGTTATTGATTATGAGTCCTAAATTCTTGGATTTTTAGTATTCTTGAGATGAGTAGTATCATTTAGTTCTATGTTTTTGATTTCTGAGTATTGAGTTTTGTATACTATTAATGAGATCCTTCAGTTGATATATTCATTTTTATATTTCAGCATGAACCCTATTTTGAGTTATAATTTTTGAGAATCTTTTAAAACAAACATAATTGTTTCAAACCGAGTCCTGAGAAACTAAAGAGTAATCGTGAGAAAGAGTTTGAAAAATGATTTGTAAAAGATTATAAGGGAACTAAGAAGTCCCAAATGCATCATTTTATTACAATGAGAAAAGAGAAACTTTGATTTCTAGATGAGTTATGAGTTCAAAGATATTTCAGAGCAGTTACCTCTTTTAAGAGGGTATTTTGAGTAAATACCTCAGACTCAACCCGCCCATATTTTAATGGGTTAGGTGAGTGACTTTTTACATGGATAAAATATGGGTTGATACCCATATTCAACCCATAAAAATATGGGTAAAATATGGGTAAACTATGAGTATAATATGGATAAAATATGGATTAGCCAAATGAGTTAAGATTCTAACTTTTATTCACTCAAAATTCATGATATCACTAAAAATATTGTAACTTCTCTTCCTTTTTATGCTCTTCTATAGAACTAATTATTTTTCTCTATAATTGAAAAAGTGAAGTCTTTGGCCCTCCAAAAATATATGTTTTAAATGTACATTTCTTTTGTTAGTTATAATTATACTTTTTTTTTGTTTAATTTTATATTGGATAATAAATAATAGTGTAAAATAAGCAAATCATGTATTAGTATTTACATTGCTTAAAGTGCGCATGTTATAGTCCTAAAATGCAAATATTCATTTACTTTGAAATTTAAAATATTTTTCCCTTGTTATTACATAAATTTATTTTATATTGAAAAGTTATAGGTTTTTTTTTTACTTTTATGATACAATAAAACTAAATGAAGCATTTTCAACATTTTTCATCTAAAAAAAGACTAAAATATTTTCTCCATGTTGAATTCTTAAGTAGAGTACTATTTACTCATGAAAATATGGGTAAATATGGGTAAACTAGTATTTTACCCAACCCATTTGTTACCCAATCAATTTTTACCCATATCAAATATGGGCGTGTTGAATTATTACCCATTTTAGATTGACCCATTTTCAACTCGCCCAAATTTGACCCAATCCGCCCATTTACCACCATTACTCAGAATAGATAAAGAGTATGTTTTATACATTAGAGCAGGAGTATATAATTATTGTGAGTAGTATTGAGCACCGATAAATGCCTAATATTATACTACTCAAAATCATCTTGCCAACCTGGGTAAATGATCATACTTTTAAGATGAAGCTTTATTGCTTAGAGAATTCACTTGGTTGAGAGGTTCAATACCCCAACACGGTATAGGACAACTTTGGCAGCATGGATCAGATGTTGTATTATCACGCAATTCATAGTGATGGTTGTCTGTTAGAGAATCCGCCAAATAGAGTTAAAAGTGTTTATCACATCAATTAATATGTTGAGTTCAGAGATAAGTAAGGTTTTTTTGTAAAGTTTTAATGATTTCACTCTTTTATTTATTTACAATCAGTTGAGAGTATATCTACATCTATTGTAGTTCTTTCATTCAGTTATTTGTTATTCATCTATATTACATAATTGTACATTCAATGTATTAATGACATTCGATCTGCTTCTTTTAATGATGCAAATACTGGTTCTTAGGTCCTCAACCAGATTCTATTGAGATCACTTCATCCGCTCGTGAGCTTTTGAGTTAGACTTCCTTGATTTCAGCAGACTCCAGTTTTATGAGTTGTTAGTAGTAGTTCTCTTGAGGAGTCACGGGTCTTGTCCCGACACTCATCTTTGTACAATCGAGGGTTCATAGATAGACAGTTTTGGAGAGTATATCACTTTCAAATGTTTTATTTAAAACTTATGTTTTATACACAATATATTCATAGAATTTTGAGATTTATTACACTATTTATTTAGCATTTCTTTCAGTTTGATCCTTGTGCATGCATGAGTTAGTCTTTCGCTTGTAGTCTGTTGCTCACCAGTATACACGCAAGTGTACGTGGTCGCGCAAGTAATATAGATTCTTTAAGAAACGAGTTTTCGTTCCCAAGGGACTTATGATCAATTTATATTCACTTAATTCTACAACTAAAAGTAAAAAGTAATCTTTTCAAGAGTTGATGCTTTATTGTTTATCTACTAATAATTATGCACTAATTGAAAATAACTAATTAAGAACGACTTTGATATAATGTTTCAAGCAAGTTTAAAGCAATTCCAAGGCTGCAGCATATACTGAATATCATGTATCATATTATTGGCATAGAACTAATTTCAGTTGTCAAGTTACTGATTTATAGGGTCAATTATATGAGTCGGGCTATACACATCTCATCGCCTACCCCAATTAGCTACCTAACTACATCATTGAGCGGGGATAAATAGACTAATTGGCGAGCATTTATGTATCATCCTATTTCATAACCAAGCGAGTTGTTCGTCCGGGAGTCACTCCTGAACACAAATCACCTCGACTTAACGGGTCGATCAAGCTCTCTATATTCTCTAGTCTATCTAATCTCTCCTCTCCCGATTTTAAGGTTAAACAATAGATTTATCTCTAGATGGCCAGTCAAGAAATACGAAAACAAGAATATAGAAGTAACTTATAATTACAACCAAGAATTAATTCATAAAGCCTTTAATAATCAACAATCCATTCGTAGCTACAGCCCCAGAACTAGGGCGTTTAGCTAATCATGCTATTAGAA
The DNA here is from genome assembly GCA_029582725.1 of Solanum chiquidenum. Taxonomy (NCBI): domain Eukaryota; kingdom Viridiplantae; phylum Streptophyta; class Magnoliopsida; order Solanales; family Solanaceae; genus Solanum; species Solanum chiquidenum. Next base: position 22,204 of record JAJOOS010014152.1, read on the forward strand.
AACAAGAAAATACAATAGTTCATGCAATTTCTAGAAAATAGAAGAGTTAAAGGATTAAACCTATTACAAACTTGAAGGCTTGTTCTTGCACACTAAATCAAAAGTCGAACCCCTATTATGGAACCCTAAGGATCTATTTATACTAGTAGGAAAAATTGGGAACAAATCCTACTCAAATTAGGAATCCTATTTTATGTTTAAAACTTGGAAAAGTTGGCATGAGAGGGACGTGTCGCGTCTCCATCGCGCCTGGCAACGCGCTCTGAACTTTTGTCCCAGGTGCGACGCGTCTTGCAGAGCGCCAAGCAAGTATTGCCAACAAATCCCGTTGGCGCGGTGCGCCAAGCAACGCGCCATCAACACCCTTCTGAACTTTTGGGCCTGGCGCGGCGCACCTGCCAGTACGCCAGGCCTAGGTGCTTCCACACTTAGCCAAATCCTGCACGCCTTTGCAAATTCCTTCCCATTTTAACTCCAATCTTCTTAAGAGTTCCTGAAACAACTAATCACGTGTGTAAGTGTAGAAACCATCACAAGTATAACAAAAATCAAGCTAATAACTAGAAATCATTCCTCAATCTAATCGACTTATGGGCAATTATTGACAACTTAGGCATATAAATTTGCCTAAGATCACCACCCCACACTTAGAATTTTGTTTGTCCTCAAACAATCTCTAGACTATCTACTCTTTGTCACAACCCTTGGACTTATGAACCCACCTTAAAATCAATCAAACCTTTTTAATCATGATCTTGTAGTTCACAATGGGTGCAACAATTCACAACAATTACACCAAGTACAACACATGCTCAAAGAATGACCCTTTTATTATTATTTTCGGGCTAATGCAAACTCATACAAACACATCAATTAGATAATCTTATATATGCCATGAATGCCCTCACTTGTTCTTGTTTAGTAAAGCCTTTCACTCAAACAACTTGCAATATCAACAAGGCCTATTTTTCAAACAATCACTCACCCTCACAAAAGAAGTTCTTACTTTTCTCAACATACCATAAGCTTGCCAATAATGTATTATTACTTTCGCACATATTTCTCAAGGAATCAAGAGGACTTTCATTAGATTGTAATGTTGGCTTAAGGTAAGGGAGGGAGTATTTAGGAATCATTTTAGTGACTACATCTCCCTAATGCACATGTCATTATTTTGCCAACAGTTTTCTTTATAGATCTTCTTTCCTCCTAGTACACACGTCATGACTATTTACCCTTTTGTTGCTCCTTATTTGCCCTTTATTTCTTTTTCATCATATTTTTTTTTCATGCCTTTGCACTAGCCATCCAAACTCTAGATTTTTAACATCCAAGTAAGGTACACATTATCCTTGATAGGATCAGGGCAATTGCTTCGAGCATAATTCTAAATTAGCCATCCTCAATTTTAGTCGAGGTGCACATTGTCGCTAAGGACCAGAGCCAAAATAGAATTTCCTTTTTCACACAATGTAGCAATTCACCCGTAGCTATATCAACCAACATTTTCCAACCCTTCTTCTTACATAGTGCATTAAGGATTTCCATAGGATCAAAAGACTTGGTATCAAACAACGGGTTTCGGCTTATCATGTGGTTTATCAATAAATAAGGCTAAAGGCTCAATGAGGATTCACTAAGGATGATTTCAATGGTAGGCATGCAAGTAGAGTTAAGAATTGACTATTTCAAAATAGTGCCTCAATCACATTCCTTAAGTCATACAAGCTACTAACTCAACATACACAAGGCAAGTTCTAGATATCAAGTTAAGAAAGAACCAATCAATTCTCACCACACATGGCATTATGACACATATAAGGATATGTCAACCAATATGTTCCTACAACTTGCATTACGGTATCATTACACAATTAAGCCCATTTATTTTTATTTTGAGTCAAAACTGAGAACACATGCTTGTTACAAGGTCAACAATCTATTGCATTCTTCCAAATATAACTACCCATGACGTTTAACTAATTTATTCCGACATGGCTTCAAAAGACCAAGGTTGGTTTCTCAATCCTACTTTTCTATGTGACTAATTTTCCCTTAAGACGGTTGTCATCCATCCATCATTGGGAACTGTCACTCCTCTGATGACTCTAAGGCATAATAAAACAATAAACTAGTCTTAGTCGGTTCAAAGGGACAATCCTCAGTAAAAGTACCGAAAACAAACGCTGAGGAACCCAAAATAAAACAAAAAATTTAAAAATTTAACTAAAAACTAACACTAAACTCGATAAAGCAATAAACAACTATATACAATAGAGATATATTATCCCACTCCACACTTTAAAAACAAGCACTGTCCTCAGTGCACAATTAAAACAAAGTATAGAGTTAGGAATACTCCCTCGGGCCTCTAGGTCTCGTCGTCACCATGATCAAACACCATCAAGGCATTCACATCCTTATCCATAACATCATCCTCCTCATCATTCATAGCTTTATCTGCAGTAGCCTCATCATCATTCAGAGGCTCTGAGAATGCGGGACCAGTCCTACATAAGAATGCTGCACTCTCGGTCAAGGGATAGCGCTCCGCCATGGTCTCCATCTCCGCATCTGTAACTGGACGGCCACCTATTCGCAGCTGCAATTCTGCCATCCCAAACATTCTTGCCATGACACTATCATCACGAGCTTACCTCTCTTGGGCAGACAAGACATGACCATGGGACGCGTCTAACGCCTTAGTGCGGGTCACATCCACCACTTTACCCGTCAGATCCAGGTGAAAAGCAATAGTCAAGTCACAAGCCTCCTCTTCTATACCCTAGGTCCTCAAGAAACGGGTTATCAAGCCCCCATAACAAAACCGCCAACGCAAATTGTTCCTGAACTTCATCATATTTTGCCTCAGGATTTCCCCAACATTAATAGGCATTCCCTTCATCAACATATAGACCATTACCACTCTATTCCGCGTCACCTCAATCAAATGTTTCGCGGGAAGTAAGACACTACACACTATTTTCAGCCATACCCTAGTAATTAGATTGAAATTAGCAAAGTGGAGGGTGGAATGCCTCCCAGTATCTTTACTACGCCCCCACCTAGCTGTCGACTCTACCCCACACAATGTGTGTCGAATATCTCTATACGGGGGTTTCTCTTTCAACCTATTAAAGTCATTGTCATCACAGTTAGGGGTACCCAACAACTCATTCAATATCCTAGCCGAAAACTTCACATATCTGCCTCTTATAGGTACAGTTTTGTACTTAGTTTCCGTGAGCCAATTTGCATAAAACTCACGAACTAATGACAAATTACAGTCACCCGGATGGTAAAAAATAAACCGCAGTCCCAACTCAACCACAGTCTTATATATGTCAGGGAATTGAAACTGTAACCTTACCGAATCGACGTATTCGTCCCCCATATATTTTGCTTCCCGCTGCCAGTCAAACCAAGTCAACCCATATCATTGAACCGCCTTTTTCCTGAATTTTCGGGCTGGTTCCCTATTTTCAGACCCGGATGCTTCACCCTTTCTACTCCGCTTAGACCCCGCCACATTTTTTGCCTTAGGTGCCATTGAAACCTGTTAAGAAGAGAAAACTAGAAAAAAGGAAAAAATAGAAAAATTGGGGGGAGGGTTGCACAATGAGGAGAAGAGAAAAACAAGAAAAACAAGAAAATGGTGGAGAGAAGTGGGGAAGTGGAGGATTTATAGTTGATGGTGGGGAAGAAGAAAAGTTATGGTGGGGAAGAAGAAAAGTTTTGGTGGGAGTTAGAATGAAGGAAGGAGAAGATGAAAGGTGAGAAGAAGAAGAGTAGTTGGAGAGAAATTAGAGGGGTTGGGCGGTTTGTAGGAGAATGGGGGAAAGAATTGGGAGTTTTAGGGATTTAAAAGGGAGTGGGTCAGGTTTTATCCGGGTATAAACCCAATTTTTTTTAAAAAATTGGGTGTGGGCGCGGTGCACCATATTAACGCCTAAAAAGGCGCTCTGATATTTTGTACCAGGCGCGGCGCGCCTACCAGTGCGCCTGGCTACAATTTTTTTTTATATATACTATTACACACTACGTTACAAATAATGAAAGAAAATCCTATCTAGATATTACTAACCTATATTCTAAAAATTAAAACTATGCTAAAACAAAAATTTCAAGAATTCAAAGACGAACTACCTAGCTATTACATATTGTTCATGGGTTGCCTCCCATGTAGCACTTGATTTAACGTCGCGGTACAACGCAACTTGAATCATTCATCATTTAGCTCAAGAGCTTCCCGATCACGATCCGAATCCTCATCGAAATAGTGTTTCACCCTTTGCCCATTTACTAAGAAAGTAAGGCCAGTCTTACCTTTAAGTTTAACAACCCCATGTTGCATCATTCTGACCACTTCAAAAGGGGCACTACACTTCGACCTTAGTTTTCCGGGGAATAATCTTAGTCTAGAGTTAAAGAGTAGTACCTTATCTCCCGAATTGAAGGTATGAGCTACAATGTGCTTGTCATGCCACCTCTTCGTCTTTTCTTTGTATAGCTTGGCATTCTCATATGCGTGGAGCCTAAACTCCTCAAGTTCATGCAACTGATTCACTCTCTTTTTACCGGCTAGCTCGGGGTCTAAGTTCAACTTCTTGATTGCCCAATATGCTTGATGTTCTAATTCCGCCGGAAGGTGACATGCTTTCCCAAATACTATGTGATAGGGAGAAGTCCCTATTGGTGTCTTATACGCAGTCCTATATGCCCACAATGCATCATCTTGTTTATCAGACAAATCCTTCCTTTGCTCATTCACCATTTTCTGCAAAATTTGTTTCACCTCTCTATTCGAAACCTCCACTTGGCCACTCGTTTGAGGATGGTAAGCTGTAGCAACCTTATGACGAATACCATACTTAGCAAGAAGATTCTTAACAAGATGGTTAATGAAATGCTTACCTCCATCACTTATAATTGCCCTTGGAGTGCCAAAGTGAGTGAAGATGTGCTTCTTGATGAACTTTATCAGCGACAACCTCAACCCATTTACTAACATAATCCACAACCACAAGAATGTATTGGTTTCCACTAGATGGTGGGAATGGACCCATGAAGTCAATACCCCACACATCAAAGATTTCCACCTCCAAAATGTTACTTAACGGCATCTCATGTCTTTTTGAAATAGTACCCAACCTTTGGCATTTATCACAACCCTTCACAAAAGCAATAGAATCTTTAAATAACGAGGGCCAAAAGAAACCAGATTGTAGTACCTTATGAGCAGTGCACTCTCCTTCATGGTGACCTCCATATGGGCTAGCATGACAACTTTCGAGCACTTTGTGAACCTCAGATTCTGGAATGCACCTTTTCACCACCCTATCTACGCCTTGCTTGAACAAGAATGGTTCATCCCAAATGTAGAACTTGGCATCATGATTGAGCTTCTTTTTATGTTGGGTGGTTGCACCTAGAGGATAATCGCCACTTACTATCAAATTCACAATGTCTGCATACCATGGTACTTGAGAGATATCTAATGCCATCAGTTGTTCATCCGGAAACTCTTTCCAAAATTTGCTCACCTTCATTCACATGTGAAAACTCCTCTAGCCTAGATAAGTGATCTGCTATTTGATTTTCAGTACCTTTCCTATCTTTGATCTTAAGGTCAAATTGTTGGAGAAGAAGTATCCCTCGAATTAGCCTTGGTTTAACATCCTTCTTGTTGAATAGGTACCTAATATCTTCACGGTCAGTAAAAAAAATCACTTTAGTACCTACCAAATACGATCTGAACTTGTCGAAGGCAAACACTAGAGCCAGCATCTCTTTCTCAGTCACTGTGTAATTAGATTGTGTAGAATCAAGGGTCTTGCTTGCATAATAGATCGAGTGGAACACTTTATTATTTATTTGTCCCAACACTGCACCCACTGCTACGTCGCTTGCATCACACATGAGTTCAAATGGTAATTCCTAATCAGGAGCAATTAAGATGAGAGCTTCAATTAAGTTCCTCTTCAACATCTCAAAAGCTTTTAAGCACATCTCATCAAAGTCAAACTTCACCTCCTTCTCCAAGAGACTGCACATAGGTCTTGCAATCTTGGAAAAATCCTTGATGAATCGCCTGTAAAAACCTGCATGACCAAGAAAACTACGCACACCTTTTACAGAAATGGGAGGGGGAATTTCTCAATAACTTCTACCTTAGCCTTATCAACCTCCAAACCAGATTTAGACACCTTGTGTCCCAACACTACCCCCTCTCTTACCAAAAAATGAAACTTTTCCCAGTTTAGAACTAAGTTAGTGTCCTCACATCTAGCAAGTACTTTATCAAGATTTCGGAGACATACCTCAAAGACTTCCCAAAGACGGAGAAATCATCCATGAACACCTCTAAAAAGTCTTCCACCATATCATGAAAAATGGCCATCATACACCTTTGAAAAGTCGCTTGTGCATTGCAAAGTCCGAATGGCATGCGTTTGAAAGCATAGGTACAATAAGGACAAGTGAACGTGGTCTTTTCCTGATCCTCGGGTGCAATCAAGATCTGCTTGTAACCAGAATACCCATCTAAGAAACAATAGTACTCCTGCCCTGCTAGTCGGTCTAGCATCTGATCAATGAAGGGAATGGGGTAGTGATCTTTCTGGGTAGCATCATTTAGTTTCCGGTAATCCATGCAAATTCTCCACCCGGTCACTGCTCTAGTAGGAATCAAATCATTCTTTCTTTCCTTACCACTGTCATACCTCCCTTCTTGGGAACACATTGTACCAGATTTACCCACTTACTATCAGAGATTGGGTACACAATTCCAGCATCTAGCCACTTTATTACCTCTTTTCTCACCACTTCATTCATCAAAGGATTTAGTCGACGTTGGTGTTGTGCACTTGGTTTGTGATCTTCTTCCATGTAGATTCTGTGCATACATAACACTGGACTAATCCCATGAATGTCAGCCATCTGCCATCCAATAGCTTTCTTTCTCCGCTTTAGAATCTACAATGCCACTCCAACCTGTATTTCAGACAACTCTGCAGAAAGTATAACAGGCAAAGTTTCATTAGTACCCAAAAATGCATACCTGAGGTGAGCCGGCAATTTTTTTAGTTCCAGCTTTGGGGCTTCCTCAATGGAGGGTTTGGGTGGTGGCCCTAACTCACGCTCTAATGGTTCCACTCTCCGCTTGTGAGGTTCCACAAGTGCCAGATTCAGACATGTTTCTATCTCTTGAGCCTCAGTGTCTTTGTCTCTCTTATGACCTAATAACACTCTTTCTAAAGGGTCTTCGGGCACAACTAACTCTGACTTTACTATACGATCAACCACAGTAATAGAAGACAACTCTTCATAAATAGAAGGCAATTTTAGATCACGGTAAACATCAAATACCTCTACCTTATCATGTGCCCTCATGGTTAATTGACCAGTTGCTACATCAATCAATTCCCTACCCGTTGCCAATAAAGGATGTCCCAAAATAAATGGAACTTCAGGATCGGGTTTAAAGTCTAAGACCACAAAATCTACCAGAAAAATCAATGAACCTACTTGCACTAACACATCTTCTACCACCCCCTCTGGCCTAGCAATGGATCTATCAGCAAGTTGAGGAATAAAAGTGGTTCATTTTGGACTACCCAACCCAAGCTTTAGATACAAAGATAAGGGCATCAAATTTATACTTGCCCCCAAATCACACAACCCCCGGGCATGAACACTTTGCCCAATTGTAATCTGCACAGTAAAACTACCCGGATCTTTTAACTTTTTAGGCAGTCTATTTTGAATCCTTGAGCTGCACTTCTCAGTAAGTGCTACAGTTTCATATTCCATGAGCCTTCTCTTGCTAGCCACAAAGTCCTTCACATATTTAGCATACTTCGGGATACCCTGCAAAATGTCAACCAAAGGTAGATTAATGTGAACCTATTTAAGGAGAGAGAGAAACTTATTGAAGCATTCATCTTCATTCTACTTCTTCAGCCTTTGTGGAAATGAAGGTGGCAATTTCTTTTGAGGAACGAGAACCTTAACATTGGAGCTTTTTACTACCTCTTCCACCTTCTTTTCTTTGTTACTTACCTCAGTGTCTCTCTTCTTTGGAGTAAGTTCCTCTAATTGCAGCCCGCTTCTAGTACTTACCACATGCAATTGCTTTGGGTTAGGCTCTGTATCACCGGGCAGTCCACCTTGGGGACGCAAGTTCAAAGAATTTGCCACTTGCGCAACTTGTTTCTCTAAACTCATTTGGGACATCTGGATGTTTCTGATGTTCTCATCTTGCTTATCTATTCTAGCATTTAATTTGGTCCCTATTTAAGTCATGAGCTTTTGGAGTAGCTCTTCGTTGGTCATCCCCCCTTTTGGTGCACTAGGATTTGAGCCTTGGTTAGGATTGTAGTATTGTTGCCCAGCCCCTTGAGAACGGTATTGGTTAACCCCTTGCGCCTGATTTTGGTTTTGGTTACCACCCCATGAGAAGTTAGGATGGTTCTTCCAACTTGGGTTGTAAGTATTACCAGAATTTTGTTGCACTCCACCCTTTTGCGCATTACCCACATAATTTACAGAATCTGGGTTTGCCTCACATTGCTCGGTTTCATGAATTCCACTACCACATACCTCACACCAATTTTTTGCCTGTTGCACAACGTTTACCGAAGCCTGATTTAGAGCCATTTGTTTAAATTGAAATGTAATGTTATGTTGCATTGTATCTAATTTGGTATTTAACGCAATAGCTTGGTCTACATCTAAGATCCCTGCAGCCTTTTGGGTTGGAGTTCTAGACATTTCACCCTCATACCCTTGGTTCCCTTTAGAAAGCTTATCGAGTAAGGAGAAGACCTCTTCACTCGTTATGGGTAGGGCATGTCCATCTCCTGCACTATTAAGAAGAGAACGAGCATTATAGTCTAAACCTTCAAAGAAAGGGTGACAAAGTACCTCATTGGTTTGCATGTGATGTGGGAAAGCATTCAACATTTGTTTGAAACGCGCCCATGCTTGGTACATGTCCTCCCCTTGCTTTTGAACAAAGTTTATTATCTCTCCCCTCAGCTTCGCGATTTTCTTGGATGGGAAAAATCGACTCAAGAACTTCTTTGCTACATCATCCCAAGAAGTTATGGAGTTTGGTGGCTCAGAGTCTAACCAACGTTTTGCAGCTCCTACCAATGAGTATGGGAACAAAGCCAGCCTTACATAATCTGATGAGACTCCAATTGGGATGTATGTATTGGTAATTTCAAATCTACCCCCCGGTGGAGGTTTCCTAATACTAGATGCCAATTTGGCTGTGAGTGGGACTGCCATACATCACGGACTGGTTTTGCGGGTACGACAGGCGGTGCTCCTTGGTTATTCAGGTTCCTTTGGTTATTCACGTTTTCCGGGTTATTCAAGTTGTCTTAATTCTCATCATCAATGTTTTCCGGAATACCTAAACCTAATTCTCCTCGTCCTAAATTCATTTTTTTGCGCTGTCGTAGAACTCGTTCAGGTTCGTTGTATGGTTCAACAAGTTCTCCTTTCCTAGGCAGACGTGAAAGTCAAGTTCCTGCAATAAACAAGCTAAGATCAAGTACTTAGTGGCCAAATAATTTAATTGTAGACTTAAGAAGATGGAATATAAATCAATTTCTAAGTCCCCGGCAGCGGCACCAAAAACTTGTTACTCCCCAGTATACACGCAAGTGTATGTGGTCGCCCAAGTAATATAGATTCTTTAAGAAACGAGTTTTCGTTCCCAAGGGACTTATGATCAATTTATATTCACTTAATTCTACAACTAAAAGTAAAAAGTAATCTTTTCGAGAGTTGATGCTTTATTGTTTATCTACTAATAATTATGCACTAATTGAAAATAACTAACTAAGAACGACTTTGATATAATGCTTCAAGCAAGTTTAAAGCAATTCCAGGGCTGCAACATATACTGAATATCATGTATCATATTATTGGCATAGAACTAATTTCAGTTGTCAAGTTACTAATTTATAGGGTCAATTATATGAGTCGGGCTATACACCTCTCATCGCCTACCCCAATTAGCTACCTAACTATATCGTTGAGCGGGGATAAATAGACTAATTGGCGAGTATTTATATATCATCTTATTTCGTAACCAAGCAAGTTGTTCGTCCGGGCGTTATTCCTGAACACAAATAACCTCGACTTAACGGTTCAATCAAGCTCTCTATATTCTCTGGTCTATCTAACCTCTCCTCTCCCGATTTTAAGGTTAAACAATAGATTTATCTCTAGATGGCCAGTCAAGAAATACTAAAACAAGAATATAGAAGTAAATCACAACCAAGAATTAATTCATAAAGCCTTTAATAATCAACAATCTATTCGTAGCTACAGCCCCAGAACTAGGGCGTTTAGCTACTCATGCTATTAGAAAATAAGAAAATACAATAGTTCATGCAATTTCCAGAAAATAGAAGAGTTAAAGGATTAAAGCCTATTACAAACTTGAAGGCTTGCTCTTGCACACTAAATCAAAAGTCGAACCTATATTATGGAACCCTAAGGATCTATTTATACTAGTAGGAAACGTTGGGAACAAATCCTACTCAAATTAGGAATCCTATTTTATGTTAAAAACTTGGAAAAGTCGGCATGAGAGGGACGTGCCGCGTCTCCATCGCGCCTGGCAACGCGCTCTGAACTTTTGTTCCAAGCACGATGCATCTTGCAGAGCGCCAAGCAAGTGTTGCCAGCAAATCCCGTTGGCACGGCGTGCCAAGTAGCGCACCATCAACACCCTTCTGAACTTTTGGGCCTGGCGCGGCGCGCCTGCCAGTACGTCAGGCCTAGGTGCTTCCACACTTAGCCAAATCCTACACGCCTTTGCAAATTCCTTCCTATTTCAACTCCAATCTTCTTAAGAGTTCCTGAAACAACTAGTCATGTGTGTAAGTGCAAAAACCAACACAAGTATATCAAAAATCAAGCTAATAACTAGAAATCATTCCTCAATCTAATCGACTTATGGGCAATTATTGACAACTTAGGCATATAAATATGCCTAAGATCATAGTCAGCCAGTATGAGCATTTGCTTTGGGCTAGCAATGGTTCTCGAGTGCCATCCATATCCAGGGTGTACGCTTGGGTCATGATTTAGAAATAAGTATGATTGTTTAGCGATTCACCTATTATATTTGGCTATCGACTCTCAACGCACTGAGTTTGTCGATGATTTCACACAAGCCACATGCCTAGTTGGTGATCTCTCTTAGTTTGGTGATTTTTTTACCTAATAAGTGGTCTTTGGCCAGCTGTTTCCTTCTTGGCAAATTCAATTTCCCTTCGGACGATAGGGATTAATTCAAATTGAGCTTATTTCTTTCTGTTATTTTAATTCAGGACCATGCATCTTTCTCTTTGGTGGGTTTTAAAGCACCAATGGTACCTTACCCCTATTAAATAGTGTTAGTTTTACTTTTATCTCTCTATCATTTGCCCCTTGAGTTTGGAAGTTGTGAAATGCTTGAGCTTTTGTTGATAATATTAGCGGATCGATTTTGTTCAATATCGATGTCTTGGATAGTACTTATGATCAACATTATGTTTAGTGTTGAAATTGCAAGACGAAATCAGTTTGGCTGCACTTTTGAATGATCTTTTTGAATCTTTTGTTGACTAGTTGCCTTTAGATGTGATCCTTGCAATAAACATCACATGTAAGCTTTTGATCTTGTCAAGCTATGCTTAATAATAGTGTTTGAAGTGCCTTGTGTTGTGAGGTCTTAGTTAGAGTGTTTAACTTTGGTAGATGAAAGAAGTAATCTAGGGCACATATTTTGAAAGAAAATGCAAATGCCCATATCATTTGTGACCACTTTGTGAGTGTGTTCAACCATCTTGGCACCATTTCAGCCTATACCATTTTGACAACCTTGTGAAACCTATTGAACTAAAGTGTCCCTAACTTCTAACCCATAAATCCTTTTTGAAGCATTGGTTTGTTTGAATAGCAAACTTAGGCCAAAACCTTAGTTGGGGGCGTGGAAAGTAAGGAAGAAGGAAAGACAAGAGGAAGGAAAAGAAAGATAAAGAGAGACTCAACTGTAAAATATGTTGCAAAAAGAAAAGACATCTCCTTATAGAAAAAGAAAGAAAAAGAGATGAGCAAGGATTTGAAAATTGAACTGAAAAAGAAAGTGTGATGAAATAAAAAGAGTGTCTAATAAAATGATTCACAAGTTTAAGTTCGAGTTTATAAGTGAAAAGAATGAGAAGAACATGAGAAGAGGTGAAGATGATTACAAAAATGCATTGAAAAGGTGATGTCATTGAGCCAAATTGACCATACCTTAACCCTCAACCACATAACAAGCCTAAAATACCCTCGAGATCTTGCATGAACTAGGTTGTGTGATGATTGCAAAATATGGGCAAACCGATGGGATGCAACTTGCATGTATTTATCTTTTGGAAAGTGAGAGTTGTATTGATTCCTAACTTTATTATTGATTTGATTTGTGAGAGCATGGAATCATTCTTGATGTGAGGGAAGTTGAATGAATTTGTTGAAATATGTTGTTGCATGAGTAAAGAGGCAATAGTGAGCTTGAGGTTAAATTGATATCGAACACCTCTGAACGCTGCCACACTATCAGAAATATGATCACAAAGTAAGTACGGTCATTAGAACACCAAAAACACATAAAATGAAAATTGATCAATTTTAGAGTCAAACGGAAATTGTGGGATCCATGCTGGAAATGCTAGAATTGGATCCATCAAGAGGTCTTAAACTATGCCTCGAACTTGTGTTCCAAAATTGAATACAAATCGAGGCTCGGAAACAGAAAACACAATAGCAAGCATAAATTCACAAGAAAAAGCTAAAGACAAGGAATGGAAAGCAGCTTCAAGGAAAAAATTACCTTAAATGGAGGTCGACCAATGCAATCCAATCACTCTAAACGTAGCCACAATAAAAACAGACACGTGGAACTTTTAATCATCGAGTTCCAACAAAAAATAAGGGAAATAACACCTTTTTGAAGCTCAAATAAATGATATGATCGTGTTTGTCTTTATTTATAAAGACAAACCTCAGTTATTCATCGCGGTTGCAAGAAGGAGCATCACAGTCGTGACTCATTAAGAGGCTGACCATCGCGATCGCAGAGACCCTGCCTCGCGATAGCGATGACTAAGGAAGGTGAACCCTTCATCGTGATTGTGGCAACGACCCACACAATCGCGAAGCACTAAGTCCCATACTTTTGCAAATGGGACCAAGGGCCATGAGATCGCAAAGAGCGAATTGACATGCGCCAGCTGATGCATATTAACTAGTTTGACCAAGTCCTAAATCTCCGATGGGATGCTCCAAATTTACTCAGAACCCCGTGCACACAAATGAGATATGTAACCCTACCAAATTTGATATTTCAAACACAATCGAGTAGTAGAAATTCCCATCGAGGTCATCTCGGGAAAAAGTAGGTCCTACACCCAAACTCAATTTTAAGCCGAAATCCATAAGGGATCTCAAAATCAGCCCGGGGGCCTCGGGATCTAAACAAAGCGTAGTTTTACACAAAACTCAACATTCTTGAGCTAACTATACCAATAGAATCCTTATCAAGCACATTAACACAAAATATTGACTAAAGTCAAACATAGGCTTCAACTTGAAAGTTAAAACGCCTAACCACACAGACCCACACTGAAAACCACAGGAGTCATGCTGACTATGTTACTGGCCTAAACTTATCCTACTAGAGCTGATGGGATCGTCATAATTGAATTCTAAAGTCATCTTCTTGAACTTTTGGTAAAAAAGGACCGTTCAAGGTTCAAAATTTCCAAAATACTAAACTTCACACATAAACTAAACGAATGACCAGGTGACCGAACTGTCAATCCCAGCAAGTCATTGGGGTCGTTATAGGAAATCTCTAAGCGACGAACAAGAGGCATAAAAATAGAAATAACTAGGAGGTAATTACATGATTTACACTCATTTGAGATCTATTTAGTTCAACAATTACTATTCTCAATGCCTAAATATGTCCTATTATGATGAGTTTTAATGTTTTACAACCATGAAGACTAAAGTACAAGGTGATGATGAATACCTTAAAAGAAAGGCCAAGAATTTTGAAATTTAATGAAATTCCTGAACCTAAAGTTCGCCAACTGAGAAAGGGTGAATCACCAAACTAGTTGATTCTGCCGAAGTTGATGGTGTTCGAGAAAAATGGACTAAACCAAGTAGGCAATGAGAGAAGAATTTGGCGACTCATTGAAGAAGAAACGATGATTTAGAGGTCACTCCATAATGTGATAAATCGTGGATCTAAAAATGAAGGTTTAGAAGGCTACGAATGTTATGATTGGCAATTTTTCTATTGAGAAAAAGCGAGCTTAGTCGAGTAAGATGAATGATGAGCAAATACCCAAAGCCCAAGACCAGGAAAGGGAGAGTTGAAGGACCAAAATGGTGATTCACCCAATGTACCAGGTTAGCCTGACTATAGTCGCCGGAAAACCTGCGAAGGCATTTTGAATTTATTTTTCGGAAAAATATAAATAGTAAATAAGAGAGCGAAAATTTAATTTTATGCATTCCAACTTTTATACATTAACTTTAAAGCTTTTCTCCATTCTCCCTAGTCTTGGGGTTTCAGATACTTTCATAATTGACATTTGGAGGGTGAAATGCGAAGTGGGTGTTGAAAATTCTTGCTTATTATATGCAAATCAATGGCTGGATTAGCTTTGGGTGTAATTTCTTTCCATTTTATTATGTGTGGTTAAAATCCCAAGGTTTAGGGGTGTGATTATTGGATTGGGTGTTGATATATTTTAGTGGTTTTAGTGTCTTACTCTGTTTTATTGATGTTTAATCATGGATTCAAGCTATTTACAATGAAATGAATTGATGGCTTAAGGTGGCCAACTTAATCCTCGGTAAGATCTTTGTTTGATGCCCGTGAGAGATTAATAAAAGTGGTTGGATCATTTGATACTTGCCATGTGGCTTTGATTTCTCTATTTCGCTTAAAATAATTATAGGTTTGTCTTTATTGCTGAATCTGTTTGAATAGAGATTTTTGTAAATTAATGGGTAGATTTGTAAGTAGCATAAATGAGACCGCAAAGGAGATTTTGTGCCATGATACTTTGAGATTGAAAAAAGAATAGTATTGTTAATGATGACCCACCTTATCCATAATTGTCTAGTAACTTTTAGAGTTACTACTTTGACCCCTTTTATGATATCAATCCTAACCCCCACACTCCTTGATCATTCTCTTAATTGGGCACTTTTGTTTTGTTAATTTTGCGTTGATAATCAAATTGCAACTATATTGGTTAAACTTGGTGGAGTTTTCTATCCTCTCTCTAATAGCTACAAATAATAGAACACATTTTTACTTCCTAGTTAAAATCCTTGCACTATATCACTCCATGTGGAATTCGACCTCCACTCTTAGTTGGGTATTTTTATCGATAACGATCGTTTATTCTCCTAATATTTTCCGAGGATAGTGATAATGTGTTATCACCCTCCTAGTCATTTTGTGAATTTTTATATGTTTATCCTATTTTATCCTCTCACCACTAAATATTTTGAAGTGATTTATGGCTTGAAAGGATTGATGATATTATTTTCGAAGTGATCAGTTCGAAGAAGATAATTTATTTTATAAGTATGAGTGGGACATGCGTGGTAAGTATAATTCGTATTGTGTTATTTCGACAAAGGTCTTGAACATTTTTTAGGATGAATGTTATTTTAAGAGAATGAAAGAAAAAATAAATTGAATTAGTTGTTATTTGTTATTTGTTAATTAAGAAAAAAGGTTGTTGAACGCATCAACAAAGAAATAAAAGAAAAGAGCATGCATGCTCAGCACAGAAAAAAAAAAATACGGAGGAAGAAATTAAGAAAAGAAAGGGAGAAAAAGAGGGGGAAATAAAAGAGAAAATTTTGGATTTTCATCCAAAAACGTTAAGGTAATTATTCTCATTCTTTTTATTAAATTTTTATGCGATTATGGACATATTTTTAGGGTAGAAATCAGTAGAATTTTTGTAGAATTAAGAAAATATAGTCATAGGGTTCTTAGAACAAAATCTTGATTTAGGGGTCGAATAACGATTTGTTTTAGTAGAAATTAGGCATGTGAGTTTGCTTTATTATGGGTGAACATAACCTGAAAGAAAATTTAATATATAAATTTGGGGCTTAGGATGACTTTTTGACCTGATTTTTGAGCTGAAACTAAATATAGCAATATGAGTGTCATTAGATTCGTATTATTATGCGCATTATATATTTTAACAGATTTTTGACCATTCGTAAGGGTTATAGAAGGGCAAATTCATAATTTGACGTTTGAGCTTTGGTTTGAGGCAAGTAGAGATTTCTTACTTTTTTCAAGTGTTGGTTTTAATGTATTAAATAAATATAAGAGTAATGGGCAGTAAGGAGTTTCCATATAAATGAGATAACGAGTATTTCTGCAGGTACCGATGTCATAATATGGGGAAATTTACGTGAAACTGATCATTGGTGGATAGAATTCCACAAGTTAAGATATGATTGAATTGTTGAGACTTGTGAGTTATGTAAACTTGATTTTGATTGTTGATCCTTAGTTATAGGGTCGATTGATAAACTCATGCTATATATTTCTTCATACATATTCATATCACTCTTATTGTTGCATGATAACTATTGGTTGATATTTCTCGTTGAATTATTTTTGAGATTTTTATTCTTATTATGACGATGGGAAGTTGTTCCAGCAAGTCACATCATGCAAAGCCGACAAGAAATAGTTCCGATGAGTGGTATTGTACCGATGGAAAATAGTTCTGGTGAGTATTATTGTGCCGATGAGAAATGGTTCAGACGAGTGATATTATGCCGATGAGAAGTGGTTTCGGCTAGTGTTATCATGCCGATGGAAAATGAATATGGCAGGTATATGGACCTTATGAGTCCCCTTGGGTCCCGATTACCTAACAGAGGAAGCGGGTGTATATCAGTTTTTTGCCAGTGTATTGCATTACATTTTATTTACAGTGCATTTTTACATTAATTTGGAGTTGAGTTATTGAGATGGCTCTGGAATTGATTTCACTTGATACATCTGAGACACATTATGATATTATCAGTTGTGTAATTGATTTAATTAATTTAGAAAAATACATGTTTTTAATTATTATGTTGAGGTGATTTTATGACCCAATTATATAAATAAAATTTTAGGATTATCTCTTTATTGCTTCTGGGAAGAGTTAGTAATCAAAGCTTGTTGAGTACACCTGTTTTCCGTACTCACTCTATACTTTCTGCACTTTTTTCCGTGCAGGAATTGAGTCAGGTACTAACGGTACTTGGTTTGCTTCTTGTGATTAAGATTTGTGAATGTTGAAATTTAGGGTGATATGTTTTCTTTTCAACATTATTGGGTTCTAGAGAGTCAATTTATTTTCTATCGTATTTCCTTTTAGACACTGATTTTAGTTTTTCAGACTTATCTTGTATTCGTAGATGCTCTTGTTACTAGGTCTTAGGGGCTGTTTTGAATATTTTTAACTCATCAATTCGCATTTACAGAAGGTAGTTGATTATTCTTATGTTTCTTCCGCATTATATGTATTGTTAATTGATTTATAAGAGGATGGGGTTCGCCTACGGAAATAGTAGGTACCCTCATGGCCTAATGAATTTTTTTATTGTGACATAAGCAAAGAGTCATCTTTGTTATTTATACCATATCTACATAAATAATTCATATCTAAACATAGAACTCTATCATATCCACCTTTAACTCAAATATTTAATGTAGTGTAATCTTATTATCAGATCAGAAGATATTTTAAATTTCAAATTAATTGTTTTGTAATTAGTATTGATTTCACTCTTATCTACAGAATTAATTACAATAATTCAACTAAATTACAGA